>JARHVA010000766.1:3907500-4055000 GCA_037957365.1 Torreya grandis | reverse complement strand
TGCCAAACCTAGCTTAAGGAAAACAAAATACAATTTTTAATTTGTAACAACATGCCCAGGTTGAAATATTTTCAACCACTCAATTTTCTCAACATCCCCACAATTACCCTTTTTTTACTTTTACTTTTTACATTTTATTCCTCTTTAACAACATTTAGGAGGGAAAATATAATGATTTGAAATTTGAATTCGAACATGCTTTGTAGCCATGTCTTGCCTGAACATGTGTGTGTAGATGCTCCTGCATCATACTCTCCCTCTAGGAACAATTTGAACCTTAGTTCAAATGAGATATCTCCTCAATGTTTTAGTCTTCACTCTATCCTTGGATCCCACAGTCTTCTTTTCAATGTTAATGCTTGTCTTTGATAGTCTCTGTCTCTCATCTTCTTGTTCTTCCTCTTCTGGTATGTTCTTCTTCTCATTTCTTTCTCAGCTATTATGTCCCATCTCCATGCTTCATTCTCATACATGTCTTCAAAATATTTTTGATCTTCTTGGTTCAAAAATTTGTCCATTAAACTATGGACTTCATTCATCTCCACAACTTTAACACCTACATTCAAAACATCAAAAGCAACCTTAGTAGAAAAACATTGAGGCCATGAAGCCTCTTGGCTGCCTCCATGCTCTTGTTTCTTGACCAAAACTGCCTTGGTCTCATTGCTTTGATCTTGTCTTGTTCCACTCTTCCTAATGCTGCCTTCACCATGGCTTGTACCTTCCTTCATCTCTCTTGAATTACCAAACAACTCTTCTAACATCTTCAACTCTTCACTCAACACAAGCTCATCCAAATCTTCATGTCCTATATCAAACTTAGGACTAGATTGTCTTTCATCCTCTATAAATACATTCATCCACTTTATGGTTTCTTCAGACAAATCAGCTTCTTCACCAACATCAATATAATTATAAAAAATAATAGGAACACCATTACCTTGTGTCTTCTTACTATCTTCAATCATGTGAACTGATTTCACATCTTCACTTTCATCATCCATCTTCTTTGAATTCTCTCCTTGCTGAATATTAGTTTTCATAGACATTTTACTTTTCTCATTTTCCATCAAAAGGTCATTGAATGATTCAAAAACATCATCAAAAATAATTTGTTTACCTTTCCATGTACTTGTGTCATCCTCACACCTTTGGTTGCTTGTGTTAACCTTCATCTTCCTCCATTGACTTCTTGGTGTTGCTATCTTAACACTCACATCTTCTTCACTCTTATCCTTCTTAGGCACCCACATTTGTTTCTTCTTCTTATCAATTGACTTCTCAAGCCATTTAGGCATCCTACAACCATGCCCTTGTGATACTACTGAAAAACCAACTTTGTTTGTCCTTTTATTATCTTGCACATTTATATGAGAAAAATCAATCTTATAAGATAAACCTGCCTGCTTGCTTACTTGTTGCTTGCTTGTGTGCTTCACCATCCACTTAGGCATTATGTAGCCATGATTGAATATTTTGTGTGAGGACTTCATCTTCCTCTTGCCTCTTCTAACTTGTGTATTAATATCTTCATGCTCACAATAACAATTAAAATTAGCACTTAACACTTCATTTACTTCTTTGATAGCTTGTTCCACGAAGCAATCTTTCTCTTCCTTTGTGCTTGGCTACTCTCTTTCTTCTTCTTGGCCTTCAATGGCATCATAGAATTCAGCTTCATCTTCTACCTCTCCTCTCTCATGCATTAACCAATGCATCTCTTCTTCTTTATCAACATCAAACTCACTTCTCTCTCTTGCACCAATCTTTTCATTCTCCAAGGCCCTTCTCTTGACCTTCATAAGGCTGATCATACCTGCATTTACCCACTTAAAAACATCATTATATAAAAAAACAAGAGACCATAATGTCTCCATAAGTGTCCTCTTAATGGACATTCTCATCTTTCCAAGTGTTCCTCCTGGCACTTCATCTTTTCTTTCTTCTCCTCTCTTGTTCTCCTCAATGAGAACCTTCTTCTCAACTTCTTCCTCTTGCTACTCACTTGGCAACCTTCTTATTTTCTTGCCTCTTTGGGATTCCCTCTTCATGGCAATCTTCTTTTGTCGTCTTCTCCTTTTCACTAGGAGATCTATTGGCCACTTTATCCTCTTCTTTATTGGCCATACCCATGCTTTCCTATTCAGCTGCATCCAAGACTCATACTCATCTTTAATCTTAGCTAACTCTTTCTTCAAACTAGAAATTTCTTTATCAAAATCAACATTAGTCATACCTTTGATGCTTGCTTTCCTCTTGCTACCCTGCAGTGCCTTCAACAATACATCCATCTCTGAGATCTTCACCCAAGTCTTTTCCACCTTGGTCTCTTGATCCCTTATCTCACCCAAGCCTTTCTTTCCTTGTCTGGTCTTTTGACAATCTACTTGATCTCACCTAGGCCTTTTGCATCCTAGACTTTTGATCCTCTTCTCAATCCTGTAGCAACTCTTTATACAACACAAATCACAAATCCAAGCTTACCTTTCTTTGGATCTTCTTCTATAAGCCTTCCTTGGCTTCTTCTCTTCTTAAGCCTCAATGGCTTTAAACCTTCCTTTTTCATCTATTTGCTTCTTAAAAAAAATAAACTCAAATCAAATAACAAAGTTGCTCATACCTTTCCTTCAGTAGATCCCAAGAGCTTTCAAGCTCTGATACCAAATGATGATGCATCTGACCTTGCAACCGTGCTAGATATCAAATGATGCACTCTCATAGACTGTCTGGACTGCAAAACATGGCTTAATTACACTATAGACAAAATATTTTCTCCTTAGCACCTCTAGGAAATGAGTAAATACCATTCAGATTTCCTTATTCAAAACATACACTGGGATGACACATTCTTGGTCAATCTGGTTTGTAAATCCTGTCAAAATATTGAATAAAGGACACATTAACATCTTTACAAATACTATACAGTCTTGTATTCCTTACTGACAACCTCTTCTTTGTGTTCTCCTAGTGACCAATGTTGGCTCATCCTCATTCTCATCTGTTTCTAAACATTTTTACTAATTCTCTACATCCCTCATAACTACCACACTGGTAATTGTCTATATTCCCCAATACTTCAAATTAAATCCACATCAGTGGTTGATTCTGAAAGTTTTAATAAAAACATTATTAAACTTAGCTTTTCCATGTGGTCGTTTCCATTCCTGCTTTCCCATAAATCGAAATATTTCTTTTAAGGGAGGGACATTACGTGAGAAGTTGGATCTGCAAGGGATTGATATAATTTCTACTTGTAGTTTAGAGGATGTTGCAGCAAACTTGAAATTTCTCAAGAAAGAAGTGACTTGCCATAATCTTGTTTTTAGGAAGTAGACTACTATTAATCAAATCTAGAGTGAATCACCATATAAGGGAGAACAAAATCCAAAGAAAAGGAGAACTTAGGTGTCCGCGCCTTGCGTAGGAATGACAAGCAAGATGAATCAGCACAGAATGCAATAGATAAGTTGAAAGGAATGCAATTATGTGTCATTACCAAAGTCCTTCAGAATACCAAAGTTCTTCAGCCTTTCTTTATCATAAGCTGAAGCTCCTCCTCTATGGCGCTCCTCTGTTTCTTCTAGTGCATATCACACAGTTCGATTTTGCCTTTCTCATCTCATTAAATGGCTTTCCTTAGGGAAAATAGAATGCTAGTTACCAGCTAGAGAGAGACACGGAACCAGTGACCACATTGAAATAATAGCTGTGCGGCCGAGAATCAAACTTGTGAAGTCGGGTTGGCTATATTGTCTATTGTTTCTTTTTCTTTAGATATTGTTCTCATAATGGACTAATAGCTCATTTTATACTTTATCTAATAAATTCCGCTCACTACTAGCATGCAATTAAGGAGAAACTCTATCTTTCCCATGTTGTAAACATACGCTGAGCAGCCACACCAAGGTTTTCAAGGAGTTCAACGCTTTACAGCTGGGCAGAGTAAGGAGGGTAGAGATGATGAGAAATTCAGTGGCCAGTCAACATGGCAATAAAAATCATTTTACAATTGTTCTACCATATGATGACTACATATCTTATGTTGGCTTTCTAGTTGATCCACAGTATGGTGGTGTGTCATATGTTGAAAAGGAGGAAGTGCAGACTCTGCTTAGAAAGGATTCACAATTTTGGGCAAGCAGACCACTAACAAAAATACAACAGTTCTACCTCTATTAAAATTGAAACATTATATTCCTCTTTTCAACCGTGCTATAGTACTGTACTCTCCATAAAGAAGAATGAAGCAACCAACATTCCCAGAATCAGATTATCAGATAATAACTCAATAGTCATGTATAACAATAGCTGGACATGGACCGCCACTTCGGAGTGGACTTACAAAATAATCTTGACCCATTCATTAATAAATTGTTGACTGCAATTATATTAATTCAATACAAGACAATTTTCCCACATACCAAAGAAAACCAGGTTGTTACTCACAGGCCTATTTGCAGCTATAACAAAGTGTAGATTCTCCTTCTTTTCTTCTATTTCTTCCCTTGAATGAGAGGTCTTTTTTTCCTTTCTATCCTTCCTCTCTCTTCTATGCCCCCTTCCTCTCATCCTCTCTATATTTAATTTTCTTGTTTTTGCTATATTTTATGATTAAAAACCTCATCCAAACCTCTACGCCAAACTTGGCTTAAGGAAAACAAAATACATTTTTTAATTTGTAATAACATGCCCAGGTTGAAATATTTTCAACCACTCCTTGATTTTCTCAACAGCCCCACAATTACCTTTTTTTTACTTTTACCTTTTACATTTTATTCCTCTTTAACAACATTTAGGAGGGAAAATATAATGATTTGAAATTTGAATTCAAACATGCTTTGTAGCCATGTCTTGCCTAAAGATGTGTGTGTAGATGCTCCTGCATCATATATATATATATATATATATATATATATATATATATATATATATATATATGTATATGTATATACATACATAAATATATATACGTTTATACATATATATATATGTATATATATATGTGTGTATATACATATATACATATATATATATATATACGTATACATATATATATACACACACATATATCTATATATATATGTATATGCATATGTATATATATATATATATATATACATATATATACATATATATATATATACATATATATATATACATATATATATACATACATATATATATATATATATATATATATATATATATATATATATATATATATATATATATATGCACACACATATATATAGACACACACACACACACACACACACATATAATTGTTATGAAAAGAGATAACTAACTAAGTTAAATTAAAATATCAAAAGAGAATGAAAAAATGAAATCTAAAAAGGAAAATAACAATGAGAGCACCAAATCCCAATCCTAAAAAAATAAGATATCCTCCTACATCCTAAGTGAACAAAAAACATTAATTTTTATAAACCATAGTTTTCCATGCATGACTAATCCCTATTCTATCATCTATGTTTAAATTATAAGGGTATTTCAAAATTTCTATAGCTTCCCTTAACTTAAACTTGTGGTAATGAATTAATTAATTTACATTAATTAATTTAAAAACACTTTAAATTAATATATTTATACCAATTATATAATTCTTAATAATCAATCTATAGAAATTTAAATAGGATATATTTTTTTTAATCTAAAACTTTATAAATTTTTTTTTGAGAAACTAATATAATGGCTACTTTGTTCTTTTTAGGTAATTTTTTACAATGGATTTTTTATTTCTTTTTAAGAATCAAATTTTTGTTGTTCAACATATGTTTCCTTCTTGATGAAAGATCACAATACTAGATCCAAAATGCATTGATCATCAAAAATCTAACACAGTTTCTCCCAAAGAAATTTTCTACAATTTTATGGACTATGGAAGTATAAAATCTTTGAGAAGGGATTTGTTATTTATGAACAATCCTTAAGAAAGGAAGACACCAAAAACCCTTATTAAACCCTGTAACTGACCTGATGAAGGAAATACGATTATTAATTACTTCAAATTTAATGATATGACCTTCAAATGACCTTAATTTAATTCAAAATTATCCTAAAATCCATTTCATGGTATTTGTTGACATGTATAGGTACAATATCATATATAACAAGGCTAAATATGCAACTAAAGGCTTGTTTATGAATTTATGAGCTATGGAATGATACCTAAACCATTTTTAGTGGATTATATGGGCTTTCCATAGGTTATAACATCATCCAAATGCTTATATAGGTATCTCAAAATGTTATACCATCTTTACAAGTTGGCCACTTGGTCAAAAAGTGAGAAAAATCTAATTTTACAAGCCAAAAAGCTTAGTTACACACCTATGAGTGAAATAAGATACCTCACTCTCAAGGTATGAAGTTTTATAACTATGTTAAAATTATACATAGGACATTCCAATTCATAAAACCTACAAGTTTTAGGAAAAACATTTCGAATGTAATTCAAACATATACAAACACCTGGGCTTGCCAATATCCATTTCTTGGTTTTCCCTCCTACATAAGGCCTCAGAACCTGAAATTTAACATGGATAATACTCATAATCCAATTAAAATTAATCCAAAACTTTTGGGAGGTTTCACACATGTGTGAGGCCATTTGGGCCAAATCTCTATTTTTAGGCCTTGAAGGTGTAATTAGGCCTAATTAGAGAGATAAATGGTAAAAAAGGGAAACTTATACTCAAAAATGGATCTCTAAAATTGGAATGGATCTATAAGGGGAAATTGGGTCCTAAAAATGTGTTTAGTTATCTGTTACACTTCATAAATTCTTCTGTATAAGGATGTTTACATATTTTGAGGGCTATAAAGAATGAGTTGAAAAGTAAGGTTTTGGTGTAAAATCACATCTATTGAACTATGTGATGGTTCCAATTGTATTATCTTAGGTCCAAAATGATGTTGTGAATCCATACATCAATTAATATTTCCTTATTCAAATCAAAGCTAAGTTTTCTCTCTCTTACGCCATATTGCTAAAGGAGGAGTTCAGGGGAACAATCAACCAATTAAAGGAATACAAGTTATTCAATGGGTTTTAAAGGATTTATTATATCTTCCAATCCATGTTGAGTATAATAACAAGTAAAATTCAATTACAAATAACATTAAAAGGGTTTAAGGAATTTCTATAAGTCCTAACAATACATTCTTTCCCTCCTATGCCTAGCAAGCTGAGAGGGTCAAAGATGCTTCAAGAAGCCTTTTGATATCCCAAATGAGGTTGAGATACATCATAAATTACTTAGGATAAGTTTTTAATTGAGGAATTAATGAATACTTGAAGACCTATTATAAATCAAGTGACTTATTTTTCAAGAAGGACATGTAAGTTAGTATATAAAGTATGCAAGCAAAGATTTAGGCATTTTCAAAGTGGTCAATCTTGAGAAATAAGTGTTGAAGTAATTTTAAATTTTATCCAATAAATTATACTCTACCCCTATGCCACTTTTGGGAAAGAGTGAAAATAGAGAATTTAGAAAAAACTACGTAGTGATTTGAAGGTTTTGAAGACAAAGTTAGTCATCGCTATTTTGGGGATGATTTGTCTCCCCTCTCATTTTATTGTCTATTTTTACTTTATTTTACATCATTATCTTATCAATTTTTTATTTTATATACTAAAAGGCTATAAATTTTTTGTACCACACCTCTTGATTAAATAAGAAGTCATTTTCCTCCACTTTTAGGTTATTATATGAAGTGTATGGTGATTTCCATTGATACAACATTGTGAATCAATAGATTTACTATGTTAAAGTCTAGTTTTTGTACCTTATTATAGAATATTTGAGTTTTTATAGTCATACTAAGTGTTTATATTCAATCTTAGTCTAAGTTTGGATGTGATTTCACTAACCTTTCACTCCTTTCATGCAAATAATGAGTTTCTCAAGTCCTTTATATGAATCACTATTTTATAAGTCAAATACCTAAAATGAAGAGAATGTGTGAAAGATCCCTCCATTATTTATAGTGTTAATTAAAAGTAAAAGTGGTAATAAACATTGGTGCATAACATTTATTCCAAGTTATCATTTCAGTTTCAGTGCAAACATTATCCTTTCACCCATTCTCTTAATAAAATATTAGTAGTTAGCAAGATTAAGATCATATTTAGTGAATTCATCATGGGAACCAACCTTATATCTAGAGATTCTCTTCCTTCAAAATTCACCCACACTTAAGAGATATTTCATTGTTTCAATAGGAGTGGGAAGTAGGACACATTCTCATAAGGGTAACACTCTTGATTGACAACATTTCCTAGTCAAGAAATCACTAAATTAGAGAGTTGAGAGAGAATTAGGTGAGTGTACCAAAGGTAACCAACCATTAATCTAGATATTCTATCTAATATAAGGTCATCCACACCTTGGAGATTTTTGATTGTATTAATCTAAGTGATAATAAGAATACATTATTGCAAGGGTACACTTCTCAGTGATAAAAATAACACATGGTAGATATCCACATAACATGTAAGATGTAGGTAATTATAAATATAAATGTCAATAACTCTATATGATAAATGAAAATCAAGAAAGATATAACTACAAAATAAGCTATATAAATATGCCTCTACTATAGGGCATACCACTAATGTGAGCATGAAATTAGTAGTGTAACATCTAAAAGTCCATGATCATATATAAATTATATATATTACATCTCAACTTATAAAAAATTTCATGTTAAGCACATGAATAACATATACACATAAACGTGGGCTAATGTTAATAGACCCTTTGAGTCACGAAAAAGACTGTGTGGAAAATTTTGAAACTTGTTTTTTCTTGTCATGTAGGGCCCTCTGAGTGTGATTGGAGTGATCACGGATCTAATGGAGGATACTACCATTGGTAGTGCCTCTGGGGACCTGAACATGAATCTGATAGAAGACATTCCCTCTAACAGACGGAAGAAAGCTTTAACAGGTGAAAATATGTGTTCCACTAAATTGAGCCTCCCTGTCAAAAATGATTCCACTAAGGGTATGGCCTTGACTATCCCAGATGATCTGGTTGAAGAAATCATGGGGTCCATGGACCATGCATTGGTAGGTAACTTTTTCTCCTGTCATCCTAATATTGAGATGGTTAGGAAATGGGTTTTGTCTCGGTGGAGAATCAACGGTAGTGTTTCGATCACTGCTATGGCAAGAGGCTTATTCCTATTTAGATTTATGAATAAGGAGGATATGATAACTACTCTTGCTAGAGGACCATGGTTGTATGGTCCACATTTGCTTGCCTTGTGTTTGTGGAAACTAGGATTTGACCCCAAATCAAACCTCAATAAGTCTGCTCATGCTTGGGTAAGATTGCTAGGGTTCCCATTGGAATTTTGGGATGAATTTTTTTTATGGCTATTGGCAACTCTATTGGCCAATATGTCACTATAGATCATACAACCAGAATGCAATCTAGATGTGTGTATGCTTGATTATGTGTCAATGTCAAGATTAATCAGATCCTTCCCACATCTATAGAGTTAAACTCTAAATATGGGACTTGGACCCAACTGATCATATATGAAAATGCTACCAATTTCTATCAAATATGTAAAAAAAGGGACATATAATGACCCGATGTAAGGAGAAGCAAATGGGAAGAAAAGATGATTCCCTAGTTGAAGGTGAGGATCAGTCTCACAATTCTATAAATTCTAATAGTCAGGGAATGGAGGGTAATGCAAAAAACCCAGATAATACTGAAAAGGTTAGAGAAAAGGCTAGTAAGGAGGACATCTCTATTAATGGGGGAAAACCTGTCCTAGAGAAAAATAATAAGAAGATCTTAGATAGTGATAGTTAGAAGGTTATAATAGACACAATTAACCATTTAGATCAATAGACCAATATGTCTAAGGAAGTAGAAATATGTGCCCAACCGATAGATGGGGATAATGTAGAAGGCAAAGTGTTAATAGATGGTCAGGTGAAACTAACTCTAGAAATAGTAGTTACTAAGGGAGAAGCAGCCTTATATTTAAACATAGATATTTTCCATGCTCTAGAAGTCAGTGACCAAGCAAGAAATTATTTAGTAAAAGGTGAAATAGGACATAATGGTAGTAGCAATGAATAGGAAGGATGGGTTACCCCAAAGAAAAAGAATTGCAAAGGTAAAAAATTTGCATATGTAGGCACCGATCCCAAACAAGGGAGACCAACCCTAAGAGAAACAAGATAAAGAGAGATTGCCATAGAGATTTCCAATGGTAAATAGAAAACACTGGAGACCCATCCCCTCAAATCATCTAAATGAGAATTTTATCTTAGACCCTGAGGGGCTTTAACAGTCCTTCAAAATAGTTTAAGGTTAAAAACTACGTTCTAGATAATAAATTAGATATTTTATTACTCTAAGAAGTCAAGATGAACGATGAGAGTTTTAAGAAAATAGTTGACTACAGATGGCCTAAGGCTATTTTTTTCACTAGTCCAGATGAAGGGGCTTCAGGTGGGATTGTAACTATGTGGAATAGTGCTAAAATTTAGGGATCTCTTATTGCTTATAATAAACATTTTTTATTATCAACTTCTCTTTGTCCTCCTTCAACTGGTCATTGATCAATGTCTACGGCCCAAATAATAGAGCATTGAGGCAAAATTTATGGACAAATTTGAGCAACTTTAGGATTAACTCATAGAATACTAGATGGATGCTAGCTGGAGACTTTAACACTCTATTATACCCTTCTAAAAAATAGGGTGGGAATATTGATTACTGTGACAGCATGTTTGACTTTGCTAAATTTATAAACTATTGGGGACTGTTGGATATTGAATTACAAAATCAAAATTTCACCTGGTCTAATAGAAGAAGAGCAGATCAAATGATTCAAGTCAAGTTAAACAAATTTCTTATCTAGAGTAATTGGAATGATTATCATAATATGCATGTGCAGGCTTTTCCTAGAACCATGTCTGATCATTGCACAATCTTCCTCAATTGGAGAGATCCAGGACAATGTGGTCCTTTCCCCTTCCATTTTGAAGCTATGTGGACCAAACATAAAGAATTTAGACAAATGGTGGCCCAATGGTGGCAAATTCCTATCCAGGGCAATCCTATGTTTAGATTAGTCAACAAACTTTAGCATATCAAACAAGAAGTTTATGGATGGAATAGATACAACTTCGGTCAGGTCTTTCATCAAAAGAAAAACATAGTCAAAAAACTTGCAAATATTTAGCATCAGATGGCTCAAGGTATGATTTAGAAGACACTTCTAAAGAAGAGAATGTCCTGACTTATGAATGGAATAATCTTATGGACAGAGAAAAGGTTTTTTGAAAACATAAATCCTGAGTATAGTGGCTCAAAGAGGGGGACAGGAACATGGCCTTCTTTCATCTCTCAGCCATGAAACACAAGAAGGATAACTCCATAACAAAGCTATGTTTGGATAATGGCAACATTATAACTAAAGATAATGAGATATGGAAACAAACCAGGGTATTATTTTAAAATTTGCTCACTAAACAAAATAATGATGATGGGAATGATGGAACTATGAACTAACTCATTGATAATATACCCTATTTGATAACTGAGGATGATAATCTAGAGATGTTAAGGCCTATATCTGAGGAGAAAATCTATGATATTTTATTTTCTATGGGTGCATTCAAAGCCCCAGGTCTTGATGGCTTCCCTCTTATATTCTTCCAAGAATATTGGGATATAGTGGGAATGGATCTTACTGCTATTGTACATGACTTCTTTAGATCAAGTAAAATTTTGAAACAAGCTAATAATGCTTTCATAGTACTTGTTCCTAAAAAGTCACAACCCACACACCTTACAGATTTTAGACCTATTAGTCTATGTAACACTATTTATAAGCTCTACACCAAAGTGATAGTTATGAGGATGCAACCTTTATTAGAAAAAAATATTTCCCTTACCCAAAAAGGCTTTGTCTCAGGCTGATAGATTCTTGATTCTATGATCACCACTCATGAGATTATCCATTCCATGGACAAGAGTAGAATCCCTAGTATGGCTCTTAAGCTAGACATTTCTAAAGCATATGATAGGATCTCATGTACTTTTCTATTCCAAGTCATCAAGAAATTTGGGTTTCATGATAAAATATCTCGCCTGATATGGAATGCTATCTCTTCTACAAAATTTTTGGTTCTGGTCAATAGGGTCCCTAGAGGGTTCTCTTCTTTGAGAGGAATCTACTAAGGAGACCCTCTCTCCCCTTACTTATTCATCATAATGGTAGAGGCACTAGAAAGATACATACAAGCCCATATAGTCTCTAAACAGCTATTTGGAATCAAACCTACCTCCTCCCTATCTCCTATGGTGGTGCAACAATTTGTGGATGATACCATTCTTTTCGGCATATCATCAGTGATTGAAGCTAGTAGATGGAAGAATATTATAAATAACTATGCCATTGAGTTTGGGCAAAGCATAAATCTCAAAAAAAGCAATGTGTACTTATTCAATACTCCTAATGACCTTAGACAAATAATAATTGATATAGTTGAATGTGTTGAAGCTATCCTACCAGCTACCTATTTGGATCTTCCCCTCACAGTCAAAGAGGTATCTCCTAGTTTTTGGATTGGAATTTTGGAAAGAACTCAGAAGAAACTTCTTGGTTGGAAAGGGAAACTTATCTGCAGTGATGGTAAACTATAGCTTCTTTAGGCCTCTCTTCAAGGGATTCCTACCTACTTCCTATCTCTCTTTAAAATTCTTTTATATTTTGCTGATAAATTGGAACAAATTCAAAGAAAATTCTTATGGATGGGACTGGAAGATAAACAGAGAGTGTTTTTATTTAGATGGGAAAAAGTGTGTCTTCTAAAATCACATGGTGGCCTCAATATTAGGTCTATCAGGAATATAAACAAAGCCCTTCTCTCTAAAATTAACTAGAACCTGATTCATAAAAATAATGATTGGGGGGAAATAATGTATGGAAAATATATGCATAGCATTGATGGTTCCAAATTTCTTCAATAGATGTGGTTACCCTAGGGATCTTTGATATGGAATAAAATGCTAAAAAGTAGAAGCCATCTTAAGCAAGGAATTAGATGGAAACTAGGAAATGGCTAGCATATTAAATTCTAGAATGACATTTGGGTAAAGGATAAGGTTCTCATCACATAGGGAAACTATGGAAAGATATCTGACATTTCTACTTAGTTTTTTGGAGGTAAAGTTAGTGATTACATGGATAATAATAATGGCATGAGGAGCTAGAAAAATATATCAGATTGATGTGTTCATCGGCCTATGCTCTTCCCTAGAGTTATGGAGATTTAGCAGTTGATTCAAGGGATCAAAATCCCTAACTTCCCATGGGAAGATGAATAGTACTAGTGGCTAGATAAGAATGGATGGTTATCTATCAAGTCTACTTATCAATTTCTGATTCTTGAGGCTCAAAATAAAGAGTTATGGAAAAAGGTTTGGAATTATAAACTTATACCAAAAATTAATATGTTTTGGTGGGTTGCTGCTCATAACAAAATCCTAACACAAGACAACCTTCAAAAGAGAGGGTTTACCCTGGTCAACAGATGTTATTTATGTTGTTCAAAAGAGGAAATAGTTTCTCACCTTTTCATACACTACAATTTTGCCTAGGAACTTTGGGGTGTAATCCTAAATAACTTTGGTATTGAGTGGGTCTACAACTCTGACCTTAAGGAAGTTATCACTAGCTAGAATCCTACCTTTACCCATCTATGGCTCATGGAATTATGGAATCAAACTCTACCCTATTTGAGTTATATTTTATGGAAAGAGCACAACCATAGAATTTTTAGGGACACTACTAGAAATTTCTCTCAGGTGTTTCATTCTTTTGTTAAGACTCTTTTGGAATGTGTAACCACTACTCATATTCATTCTGTGGAGAAACCCCTAACTCAAGAAGAAGATCAAATTATATCTAAATGGAAGGTTCTAAACCATATTCATATTTATAATAATTCCAAAATTCTATAGAGACTTAATACTAAATGGATTCCCCCAAAGCCTAATTGGATGAAACTTAACTTTGATGGGGCCTCCAAGTCTAATGGTAAAGCCAGTGGAGGAGGGATTACAAGAAATGACAAAGAATGGATGATTGTTGTCTATGCTAGTGGAATAGGTTACTAGAGAAATAACTATGCTAAAGTAATGGCTCTCTTATGGGGGTTACAATTAGCTATATCCTTAGGTATAAGGAACTTGAGTATACAAGGAGACTCTAAAATGGTCATCGATGCAGCTAATAGAGCATAAAATGTGGGAATTAAGTTAAAAGATATCATTAGGGATATCCAATTTCTTTTACAAAATTTTTCTAGAGTGGATATTTCACATATTTACAAAGAGGGAAATAGTGTTATTGATGCATTTGCCAATCTTGACCAACAATTTTCAAATTGGCAATGTTGGCGCCAAGTAGTTCATATTCCTTTAAACATTAGGGATAGTATCCAAAAGGAAATGAATTTTTAAGGATGAGTTAGACATATGAGAAGGATAGATCTTTTAGGTGGTCCATTTGGAGGGTGTCGATGTGGATCTTAGAGTTTGATGCCTGTTATACTCTTTTGATAATCATTCCTGATTTATTGTACCAAGGTGTTAGGCATGTAGACATCATTATGGAGATCACCAGGAAATGATTTTTAAGCATGGGAGGAGTAAATGGCATCTCTACATGATATTCTAAATTATGTGGTATCACATTATCATTATGCACATTCGAGAGCAAGGGCTTGTTATCACTTTAACTACGAAGGTAAAAATTGGGAATTCTCTGGGTCCGATCTATAAATCCAAAATGGAGGGAGATAGAATTCAAATGAAACTAGTCTCCTATTGTGAGTTCAAAGATAATCCATTGGTTTGGCACTACTACAAAGAGGGGGGGTTATTCCCCACCTGGAGATTCTAAATGGGTTTGACAAAAATCTGTTTGAGTAATTCACGAGGTCTTGATTAAACAGGTGAGTTACTATTGGAGGAATTAGCTTTGAGATTTCTAAAAAGGTGATAGTTATGGCCACAATCATGTCCATTCAGGGGATGAAGCTATAAAGGAAAACTAAAATCATGGACCTCTCTAGCCATAAACTATTTTTTGGAGAAGGTGAAGAACTTGTCCCTTACTAAGGAGGATTCAATCTAGCTAAATTACCCAAGCCATGGGATGGATTGTGCTTCATCCTCATGAAGTACTTCACACTAGAAAGATAATTCAATGGGTTCTATAATTATCATATCCCCCTTTTAAATCACTTCAGGTGTAATGCTCTCATCAATTTTCCCTTTTATTTGCTCTTCTCCCTAGAACATTCTATCCTTAGGGTGAGAGCAAAAATGGCAAAAAAAACCTGATATGAATCCTATCCCCCTCCATCAGGGCCTCATTTTCTATTTGTATAATTTCCACCATGCCCTTGAGCCATCCAAGACTATCAAAATTGATAGCAGGGATATTTCTTCTAATCCTTTAGCTAGTGATGCTATCGATGAGCCCTGTCTTTCCCCTATTTCTACCAAAAATAAAGAAGTCTCCTTCTCTACTTCTGAGGAGACCCCCATTGACATCCCTAGCTTCTTTGTGAGCATGAAGGGAAAGAAGATGAAGCTTTATGTTGGGGAAGAGAATATTGGAGGGACCACTGTGGGGACCCATAAAAATCATGGTAGGACCACTAAGGATCAAGGTCGTAAATCCTATATGTCCACTAAAGTTAGCAAGGAGGGTTTCTCCTCTAGAGTTAGATGGCTAGGGTGGATTGCTGGCAAACCCACTCCCAAGGCTAGGCTTATTGACTATTCAGAGATCACCTCAGAGGAAGCCACCTAGGAGGAAGAGTCCAAGGAATTGGATGTTTAAGAAATCTCTGAGGATACTAAAGGTAAGTAGGAGACAAGGGGATTTGAGACTACTATGGAGGATGGTGCTGACATTGTGGAAAATGTTGATAAAGAGGGAAAGATGTATATAGAATAAGTTGATGAGGAAACTAAAATTGAGATTAGTTTGAAAGCTAAAAATGCTGCCCTGAAGGGTCACATACAGAAACTAGAGCAGAACAACACCAATGGGCTCCAAAATTTTATCCTCTTAAACATGTCTATGCTAAAGGAATTAGGTAATATTGCATCTACTATCAATGCATAGAACACTGAGAAACTAAATGATCTCATCAAATCTATGGTTATGTAAGGATAGATCTTCCCGTCTCTCATTTTTTCATTTCATGTTTTATTTTAGTTTGTTGTGTCTGTTGGTACATTGATCATACCAGTTCTTGACGGAAGGCATCCTTTAGTTGGATTGCCTTCTTGGTTTCTTTGCCTTTTGAAGGGTTCGGCCCCTGGTCTATTGCCTTAATTAATCAAAAACATATACATGTAAAACATATAGTAGAGGTAAATAAACATGATATGTATCAATAGATAAATATAAATTTTATTATTATTTTGATGTTTTCTATTGTTTTTATATTTTTTGACAAGTAGTTAACTCTATAAAATGGAAGCCAAGGGGTCCATGAAATAATAAATTTAATATATCTAACATATAATCCAATGGGTATAGTTAGAAAATGAATGAAAATAGACAAGTTAAGGGGAAAAAATAAAAAAAAGTGCAGATAGGTAGACTAAGGGTAAAGAAAATAATAAGAAGTTTAAAAATAACGCAAATTTTATCTTAGAACTTAGTTTTGAATAATTTTGACCTGCAAGGTCAAAATTTCAATCCCTAAAGGTGAAGACTTCTTATCACGTCTTGATAACCTAGTTCAAGGTCTTTCTATGCCTTATATAGTCCCTAAAAGTCTTTATAAAACCTTATTAGCATTGTTTAAGATAATTTTGGAGAAATTAAGGTAATGTCTTATATTGGTCTTGTAGTGATCTATTCTTGTCATGGTACAATGGAACTTAGTAAAAAAGGTGTCATAGTTGAATAGGTGTCTCTCAATGTAATTTTATGTCTTAATCACCTTGTTTAAACATTTCATGCATATTTGGAAACTTTAAGGTTATTTGTGGAATTTAAAGTAGTATTTTATAATATAAAAGGTGATTTTGGCTAATTTTTATGTATTTCAAAGGTCCTTAAGTGAAAAATATGTATTAGACACTTTTAAATGACCTTGGAGTAGTTACAAAACTACCACACATGTCAACAAGTTAGATAAAAGTTAAAATCTTGAGTTTCAATGTCAAAGAAGGGAACTAAGGTAATTGTATGGACTTGTTAATATCACTTATAGGTAAAAATGGTTTTAAAACATAAATTCATATTACATAGGGAATAATCAAGCATGAAAATAAGTTTCAAGTCTTAAAATTATAGGAAACTCTTCCTCTCTCCCATCACTTTCTTTATAAGATCATGAAGGCCATTTTTAGGTGAGTAGTATAGGTTGGGCAGGTAGAGTTGGAGGCTAAGATTTTGACCATATTTTGGGAACTCCATGGGATTCCAATGAGTATCATATTTTTTATTTAGCTTCTTATCTTTATGAAAAATCTGTAAGGAACTAAGGTTATTTTTTAAGACTTAAAGCCCCACTATCTAAACCTTTTGGTAGCATAGTTACAAGTGTGAGTTTATGGAGGAGAGGTGAATATTTCATACATTCATAATAGGTCTAAATAAACCTATTATATCATTCTTAATCATCATCTAACCCATATATGCACTAGTCAAGCAAGAAAGTTACTTTTCTGCATAGTGTGTAGGTGAATGTCATTATTATTTATTATTTAATATATTATGTAGGGTTACAACATATATATTTTATGGTTATATTTTTACCATAAGATTTAAATATACTTAAATATCACATATTTCTAACCATTCCATTCTATCTCTCCAACTGATAACCATGCTTGAGGACCATGTTAGGGGATACCTATGCAAATATAATATCAAAGGGCCTTATCTAAATAATGAAGTGATGATCAAAAGATATGTATGAAGGTTATAAATAACCTAAGTTATCATTTCAATTTTTCCCAAGGAATATCAATGTGACTTATGGCAACAAAGGATGTTCTTACATAGTTACATGCCTAGACAAACATGCACAAGCCTCTTCACTAAAGTATGAGTTTGATGGGAAAAATAAAGGAAACCAATTATTTTTCAAGGGGATGAGTGGAATAAAAAATATATGTAAATATATTTAATACTTTTTAAATTTTATCATGATTATAAGTATCATATTCAATGATTTAAGCCTTTAAGTGGACAATCAAATAACCAATATGGATGCCTATAGGCTTGTATGGACCAAATGGACAAATTTGAAAGTGGCACAATGTTTGGTTAGAGATATATAAGATTATGGAGAGCATTAAAATAATTTATAAATGTTTTATATAGTTTTAAATGATCTATAAGTAAGGATTTGTCTTCAATAGATTATCTAATCAAGAAAAGAGACCTACAAATGATAGACCTATAGGTCTTCATTTTAACAAAAGGCATGCATTCATTCCAAAGAGAGTTAGTTATAAAATAACTAAAAATAATTATCATGAAATATAACCATGAGTACTATTATGTTTTTTAATATCAAAGAGTTGAATTGACTAATGTTATAGCCATCATTTGAATTCATAAGGCCTAGACAGTTATACACTAGTCTACACATGTGGACTAAAAGGAAAATTTGTAGAATGCTATGAAAAGGTCATGATATTTTTAAATTAATGAGATAAATAACTCAAAATTAGGTTTTTATGATTCAAATTATCAATAATTTATTTAAGGAATCTAATTTTAGGATCTCATACTCAAACTCTCTTCCAATGACCACCTATAACCACTTTTAGGAAGCCATCTTGAACAATGTGTGTTGTGAAGTCATGGTGACTTGAGAGTGAAAATTGAAATATTTTAAAACTAAAAATAATATTATAGATTCATTGATATGTCAAATAATGGTAATGTATTCCTAAAACCCTCAAATGTACTCAAACTTCTAATATACACCTACCAGTTATAAGGTCAATAGGCTAGTTTCAAGCCTGAGGAAGGGGGAGAATGTACATGAAGAAAATTGATGTATAAATTAGGTAAATATAAAAATATTGATTTAATCTAGATATAAAATGAAATATAATGAAATAAGAAATGAGACTGGTTAAAATAGTTCACATAAACCCTACATATATAATCAACAAGACCATATATAGGCGTGTTTGCCTTGCTAAGAGGAAGTAATCTATAGTCAATAATATGGGAGTTGGATTGAAGTGATAGGAAGGTTTTAATAAAAATTAAAATCAAAATTAAATAAATAGGGTTCGATAGAGATGACTATATGTAAGGATATATAAGACTCTATCTACATAGTTATGAAACCTACATGCTTGCTTACTCTACTGAGTGAAAGTTGTTATGTGGTGTGAAGAGAAAATTTATAAGGAAAGTTAAACCATTTTAGGATGGTTTAATGTTTATAATATCATCTTACGAGATCATCAGACCCATCAAAAAGTGAAAATGTTGATACACCCTGTCTAGGCCAAATAAGCTTAAGATTAAGCATAGATAGACCTTTAAGTACAATCATTAAAAATGAGATTTTTTGAGGGTGGTATGAAGGTATGAGTATATTTAAATGTTAAATATGTTATTAAATATCCTTTATATTCATTCAAAAATTAATAAAATCAATAAAAGTTCCATTTAGGCTCTCAAGACCACTTGGAGCTCTCTTCATGCAAGACTATCATCCAAGACCAATTTGCCCTCACCTATTACAACCTTAACCTAAATAATGGATATAGGTAGTTTTTTTGTATTTTATTGAGGTTTATACACTTAATTATTATGGAATCATTTTTTGGATTATGCCCATCACCTACAATAACAAAGGCTAAGACTATCAACCCATCTCTAGTGACTTGCTTACAACCTGAGAGGACACCAATTTCACTCAAAAATATCATTATGATTTTTATGGGACTTGGTGGTGTTTTACTATGGTTTATGGGTATATTAAATACAATATTTTTTAATTATTAAACATAAATAGGATCTATTCTTTATGAACAATCCTTAAGAACTAAAATCACTCTAAACCCTCCTAAAACCCTAATAGTGACCATTTGAGAGAGATGGACTAATAAAACACATGATATGACATTTTTTTATCCAAAAAAATAATATAAATTTCTTATGACTCCAAATATATTCCAAAAGTGTACTTTTTTCATACTTGTAATTGTACAAACTATAATAAATGCACTATTTTTAAATTTTTTTAGTGTTTTATAGGGGTTTTGAGAAATGGATAACTTGAATAATATTTTTATAGGTAATTTATGATGTTTTATATATAGTAAATCCAAAAAATATTCACAATAGATTCTATAAGTGATTGAAAAAACTCTATTTTTGAAGGCAGTCTCAAACAGGCCTAAAATGAGACTAGGTTTTAAGGCCATTTCATGGTTCTCACACTTACACAGGATCAAAGGGCTTCAAATTTGGAATGGATGTTTGTGATATATTAGTGAAATTTAATAAAATTATTTTTAGTGGTTTAAAATATGTGTGAGAGGTCTAGAGTAAAAAAAATAGGCTTCTAGGTAAGGATGCCCAACTGAGGCCTAATTAAGGAGAGAAAAGGGCAAAAAAGGCACTTCCACTCAGATTCTAGACCTAAAAATTGTAATGGAAGTTTAAATAAATAATAATTCCTAAAATATTCCATTATTTTGTCATTACCATTTTTACACTTCTCTACACAAGGAGGTTTCCATGATTTTAGGGGTACAAGGAAAATATGCCTAATTAGAGCCTTTGGTGTAGAATGAGTTTTTAGGGATGGTTTGAGACTTAAAAATGAATTTTATAATGTATAATATTATGTTACTAGACATTAAATTTGTATATAATTCATTGGATAATACAAATTCAAGCTTTCACACTTGTAGGAAAAATTGGCCTAGTGAGACAAAGAGACTTCTAGACACCTAACAAGAGAATGAAGAGATGTGTCAAAGGGAATCTATAGAGGTTAGTTGAAAGGTTTAAAAATAAGATAAAATATGTAAATAAAAATGAAATAACTATTATTAATTCCACTTTTCATTCCTTAGTCTAAGGCAAAGGGCAGTATTAGAGAGCTAGGTAAGGTTTCAAGCTAAGTTTCAAACTTCCATGCCACTTAGAGTAGAAGAAAATATTTAGAAGACCGATAATTATCTTTGATGACCTGATGGGGAATTTTAAATATATTTTATTTTTGTAAATCCATTTTTACACTTCTCTCTCTCTCTCTCTCTCTCTCTCTCTCTCTCTCTCTCTCTCTCTCTCTCTCTCTCTCTCTCTCTCTCTCTCTCTCTCTCTCTCTCTCTCTCTCTCTCTCTCTCTCTCTCTCTCTATCTCTCTCTCTCTCTCTCTCTCTCTCTCTCTCTCTCTCTCTCTCCCCTATTCCCTCCTCTCCTTCTCTCACTTTCTCTATATATTAAGCCTTGATTGGCTATGTTGCTATCCTCCACCAAGGTATATGGAAGCCATACCCATTTGTATCCTTTTATCAATGAGAATAGTTTGCTTTTACCTTCTTAATTAATTGGTTTTAATATTTTTGTGTCATTATTTGATCTTTTCAAGTGACTAGATTTTCTTTAATCGCATGTTTGTCCTTTTCTTGAATTCATATTCAATTTTAAACTTATTTTTAGGTCTCTTGAAGTGTTCAAATGGTCCGTGTAGGTGTTTAGTGAGTTTTATTTTTTTTATTGTCATATCATGAACTCTTGAATATTCCTCCTATCTCAAACTTACTTCATAAAGATTCATCAGAAATATTGATGTAGATAGGTAGATTTGGATTACTGTCATGTGTAGGTTAGTCTCTTATTTGAAGTGAAATTGTAGGTTGCTAGTAGTGGTCAAATCATATTTGGTACATCACCTCAAATATAGTATGTTTCTCTCCCTTTTCCTATCTAGTTGTAGATTAGTGTTTGATACTAAATTATTCATTAAGAGGATCTATCCCATTAACCTAGGTTTCACCTCTCCAATAGGGTACCCATAACCTTGAGGTGTTTCCATGTTACATTAAATTTCAAAGGATTGAAATACCTTCAAAGTATGAAAATTTGATTGTTAATAGTTTTGGCATGCTTAGTGGGGCTAAGGTATAAATTTGTGGAAGAATTATTGGTGTTGTTCTTCTACCTATAATACTTTGGGCACATTTAAAATATCAATGCTAATTCCATGCATGATCAACTTGTAATAACAACCTAGTCACTCATTCAAAGTATGTTTTGTTTCATTTCATTATCTTGATGAGGTTTTTATGGTTGAATTTGAAGTATATTTTAATTTCATGAAATTTGGTGAAGCTCCTCAATCCTATAGTAATATCTAGCAATCCTATAATGACCTCTATCAACCTCAATATGATCTATATCAATACTA
Organism: Torreya grandis; assembly: GCA_037957365.1. Classification (NCBI taxonomy): domain Eukaryota; kingdom Viridiplantae; phylum Streptophyta; class Pinopsida; order Cupressales; family Taxaceae; genus Torreya; species Torreya grandis. The sequence continues at coordinate 4,032,512 of JARHVA010000766.1, read as the reverse complement.
TGATCCTTATCAACCTTGTCATGAGTCATACCAGTTATATGGATAACCCTCTCAAATTCAAGATGTCCCCAACCAATTCTCAAATTAGTCCATTTCAAGTTTCAAGAAAAATCTCTTAGGCTATGAGAGGTACATGATAAACCTTAACACATAAAGGTAATATGGTCAAGATATCCATAGTCATCTCATTCATGACATGAGAGATTCATTATAACTAATAAAATTAGAATGGGATCCTATTGAGAGAGAAAATTGGTAAAGCTTCTCAAATGAGATTATGGATGTAAGTGGTCTCATTAAAAACATTTAATATAATCTATGAAACCATGAATAATAGTAGGTATAGCTCAATCAACATTATGTGTCTTCATACACATCACCTCATCCCTCATATATGCCACTAATTATTCCCCAAGAGAACTTTCCAAGTGAATGTCAAAGTATTCTAAGTCCTCCATGTGTTCCTTAAACCTTCCTTTCTTGGAATTAAATCTAAGAGATTATTCAAAATAAGGAAAAAAATATTATTGAGAAGCCCATTTTTTAGAAACAAAATGTTACTTCTCTTGTTTACTAACCCCCTAAGAAGTATCTCAAGACTCCAATCTAGAACCAAGTAGCAAAGTCATAGAGTGAGCAAGGTGAGACAAGTATATATTGGAGAGTTTAAGTAAAAGAATAATATAAACCTATGCAAGTCTCTCCCATTCCTCCTCAAGATTCCTCTTATATCTCATAACAGCCCTCTTATGTCTCTTATCCTCATGAAGATACTAACCACCTTGTCTAGCTTATCTATCCTAGAGGTCTATCTAAGAATTTTTTTAAAGGAAGAAGAACACTCTAATTGATAAATTTGAATATAAAGGTATAGATATTGAATATCCTTAATAATTCCATGAGAAATATGAGCAACTTATTGAAGATACTTAGGTGTCCATTTCCTAACTTACTTGCTTTCCCTTCAAGAGTTCCTTTAAAAATCATCCATATACAAAACTCCAAATTTTATATGTACTCCACCATCCAAAATCCCATTTATGATCCATTAATCACACCTCATAATCCCTTTGAAACTCATGAACTTACCCATCACCCTCCCATCACATCCCTTATTTAAGAGGAACATGTCCTATGAAAGGTAAGTGAAGAAGAAAGAGTTTTACTTGTAGATAAAGAAGATAATGAAAGTGAGTTTAATGAAGATAAATTAATTATTACCCCACTTGGAAAAGAAAAAAAAATAGTTTTCAAGGATGAGATTCTTAGAGATGGTGTTGTGGTGTTCTTAAAAAAAAATATGCAATTCCATCTAACTTTTTTTAGGTTGTAATTGGTACTGAGGTTTAAATCTTTCTAAACAAGAAATCTGAGGGCTTGAATGATGTTGACATAGTTCACAATGATAAAGGAGATAAAATTTAAGAATTTTCCTTTAAACCACAACATGACTAGATAAAAAGATATGAAACTCTTGATATCCCTATGTTTCTTGAGGAGAAAGAGGAAGGTGATCTTTTAGTTGATCTTATTAATGTTGATCAAAGAGAAGAGGACAAAGATGATTAACAGAAATACCTTTAGTCTCTTTAAGAGATTGAAATTATTTGAAACTTTATGTTGCATATTCGAGATCATGATCATGAGGATATTGAATAATATATGCCCATTAAGGATAATTATGCAGCTCATAGTGAGCATGCAAAGTTCCTTAAAGAGCTTGCATCATCTAGCAATAAGTGTGATGTCATTAAATATTCCATTGAATCCTAAGAATCATGATTATATGGAGTATCATTTGATGAATTTTTAGATAAGGAACATCATGGGAAGGATCTTGAAGAAAAAGAGGGATTCATCTTCATAGGTGATTGGTTTGTATCCATCAATACATTTGAGAACATGCCAAGAGGAGTGGCATTCAAGAAGAAGATGAAAACAAGAAGATAGTTAACATTCATCTTGCTTCATGCCATTATTCATATCATAGAGCAAGAGACTATACAAGATTCCCTTTTGATCAAGGAAGAATAAGTTACTTATAGGTTAGTTGTATATAGATAGTTTCTCATGTTGTTTATTGTGTTCCTTAAGTGTTTCATAGCACATGTGTGCATATTATTGTTTTCTTTGGGTGTGTTATCTTTGTTTTGTGTGTTTGGAGGTCAAATCAACTTGTCTTGTCATGGGAAAGGTTTGGTTAGGCTTGAAACTAAGTGCAAATGACTCCATTTCCCAATATAAGTACAAGGCTATTAGTCTATTCAACATAGTAAGGATGATACCCCTATGAATCACCAATTTGTTAACAAATTTTGACCCCCAATCTCAAAATGTCAACCTCTATAGAAGAATATTTTTTCCATGTATTGATAACCTAGTTCAAGGTCTTATCATGCCTTATATAGTCTGTAAAATTCTTCATAAAACCTTATTAGCATTGTTTAAGGTAATTTTTGATAAATTAAGGTAATGTCTTATATTGGGCTTATAGTGGTCTAGTCTTGTCATGGGGCAATAGAACATGTTAAAGAGGTGTCATAGGTGACTAGGTGTCATTCAAGGTAATTTTATGTCCTAGTCACCTTGTTTAAACATTTCATGCATATTTAGAAATTTTAAGGTTCTTTGTGGACTTTAAGGTAGTGTTTTATAAGGAAAAATGTGATTTTTTACTAATTTTCATGTATGTTAAAGCTACCCAAGTGAAAAATACATATTAGACATTTTACAAGGATGTTAGAGTATTTACGTAACTACCAAACATGTCAACAAGTCAGATAAAACTCAATATCTTGAGTTTCAATGTCAAAGAAGGGAGTTAAGGTACTTGTATGGACATGTTAAGATCACTTTTAGGTAAAAATAGTTTTATAACATCCCTTAATTTTTCCTAGGGAATGATAAAGCATGGAAAGAAGTTTCAAGTCTTAAAATGATAAGAAACTCTTCCTCTCACCCATCACTCTCTTCACAAAATCATGAAGGCCATTTTCAAGTGAATGGTATAGGTTATATAGGTAGATTTGGAGAAAAATACTTTGAAGATATTTTTGGAGCCCTATAATATTATAATTATTATCATTGGTCATTTGATTTATCTCTTTCACTTTATTAAAAATCTCTAAGGAGCTGAGGTGATTTTTCGAGACTTAAAACCCTATTGTTTTAGTATTTGGGAAACATAGTTACAAGTGTGAATTCATGGAGGAAGGATAATATTTTATAGGATCATAAAATTTCTACATAACCCTCCTATATAATTATTAATCATCATCTAACCCATATATGGACTGGTCAAACAAGAAAGTTACTCTTTTACATAGTGTGTAGATTATTATCATTGTTCTTTATTATTTCAAAGTTTATGTAGGGTTATATCATATATAAGTGATGTTTACATGTTTTAAATAATATTTAAATATCACATATGTTTTACCATTACATACTATCTCTCTAACTATAACCATGCTTGAGGACTATGTTAGGGGCTTCCTATGTAAATATGATCTTAAAGGGCTTTATATACATAATAAAGTGATGATAAAATGGTCTATATGAAGTTAATAAAGAAATTAATTTAGTATTTCAATAATATACAAGTACTATAAAAGTTATTAATGGCATCAAAGGAGGTTCTTACATAGTTACAGGCCTAGATAGTCATACATAGGCCTGCTCACTAGAGTATGTGTTTAATGGGTAAAATAGAGGGAAAAAGTGATGTTTCAAGGGTCTAAGTGTAATAAAAAACAAATATGGAAATAAATTTAATACCTTAAAATTTTATCATGATGATAGTTACCCTTTTTAATAATCTAAGACTTAAAGTGGATAGTCAAATAACTAATATAGATACTTATAGGCCTATACGAACTAAATAATAAAAAAATTTGAAAGTGGGACAATGTTTGGTCAGAGATATATAATATTATGTATAGGGTTAAAATAATTTAACAATTTTTTATATATTTTTAAATGATATAATCTAAAGGATTTATTTTCATTAGATTATCCAAATAATAAACTAGACCTACAGGTGACAGACTTGTAGGTCCTATTTTTAACAAAAGGCATGGTTTCATTTGAAGAGAGATAGTTATAAAAACTCTATATAATGATAGTTAAATATACCCATGAATAATATTATTCTATTTATAATAAAATATTTGAAATTAATAATGTTATGTCCATCAACTAAATTCATAAGGCTTGGACATTCATACACTGGTTTGCATATGTAGACTAGAAGGAAAGTTTGTAGAATATTATGAAAAGGCAATGAGAATTATAAATTAATAAGAGTAATAACACTAAATTAGGTTTAAAATTATTTAAAGTATTAATAGTGAATTTGAGAAATCCAAATTTAAGATCTCATGCTCAAACTCTCTTCCAATGACCACCTATAACCACTTCGAGAAGTTAGTCTTGAACAATGTGTATTGTGAAGTCATGGTGACTTGAGAGTGAAAACTGAAAGATTTGAAAACTGAAAATAATATGATAGAGTCTTTGATATATCAAATAATGGTAATTAATTCATAAATCCCTCAAATTCACTCAAACTTCTCATAATAGACACTTACAAACTATAAGGTCAATAGGCTAGTTTTAAGCCTAAGGAAGGAGAAGAATGTACATGAAGAACATTTAGGTATATATTAAGTGAATATAAAAGTAATGCTTTCATATATATATTAAAGGAAATATGATGAAATTATAAATGATATTGGTCAAAATAGTTCACCTAAGCCATACATATACAATCAACAAGACCATGCATAAGCCTACCTACCTTGCTATGAGGAAGTCATCTACAGCCAATAATATAGGATTTGGAGTGAAGTGATAGGTATTTTTTAAGAAACATTAAAATAAAATGTACCTAAATAAGGTTAACTAGATTTGACTATCTACAAGGCTCTATAAGATCCTATCTACACAGTCATGAAACCTTCAGGCATGCTTGCTTTGATTGTTTGAAAGTGATTACAGTGTGAAGAGAAGAAGTATGAGAAAATTTAAACAATTTTATGATGTTTTAATGGTTATAATCTGGTACTATGATATTCTTAGACCCTTAAAAAAGATAAAATGTTGACAAACCATATTTAGGCCAGAAACGTTTAAGATCAAGAACATGTAGACCTATAAGTACAGTCATAAGAAAGGAGGTTTAGTGAGGGTGTTATTAAGGGTTGAGGATATTTGAATATGAAATATGTTATTAAATAACCTTTATATTCATTAAAAATTAAATCAAATCAATAAAATTTCCATTTAGGCTCTAAATACCACCCCAATCTCTCTTCATGTAAGACTATCATCTAAGACTAGTTTTCTCTCACCTGTTGCAACCATAACCTAATATATGGAGCTAATTGGTTTGTAGGTATTTTAGTGAATTATACATATTTATTATGGAATATTTTATTTATTTATCTCATCACCTATATGAACAAAGGCCAAGACTTTTAACCCCTCTTTAATGCCCTACTTACAACTCAAGAGACACTATGCTTAACTCATAACTCTCATGAGGTTTTTCATGGTAATAAGTGGTGTTTGGAGGTAGTGTACATAAATTAAATATTATGTAATTAGGAGAGATAAATATGATATATTCTTTATTAATAATACTTAAGAACCAAAACCACTCTAAACATTCCTAAAACCCTAGAAGTGACCAGTTGAGAGAGATGGACTCCTAAATTACATGAGATGACCTTTTTTTTGTAGAGATGTAATACAAAGTTAGTATCATGAATTAGTCAATAAAAATCAAATAATCATAAAATCATAACTCATAAATTTAACTCCATGAATGTGGTTTTGTAAATGGAAATTAGGAGCTATTGAAAGAAGGAATATACTAACAAACCTTCCCAAGATCATCCCTCCTCCAAATGTAGCTAAAAATGTGATTTTCCTCTTGATTTGATACTCAAGTCTTTTTCAATGATGAGTGGATTTATCTTCCATCATCTCTCATTGCACCAATGAAACTAGGCTCATTAAACTAATCAATGTTATTCCCATAACAAATCTATCTTATTAAAAATTAATCATAATGACACTACAAAAAAGAGCTTATGAAGATAATTATGCATAATAAGTTTAAACTAAAAAATCATGAAAAGATGAGTGAGAATCCTTATATTTACAAATTTTTGGAAATTGTTAGAATCAACCATGATCATCTATCTTGAGATCAAGATGTGTGTCCATGAATCAATTTGATTTTAGATGATCAATCCATAAATATCCTCATTAATATTTGGAAGGAAGGGGCATTAAAGAGGCATAAAAAAAATTAAACTAGATATTTGTTCCATTTATGGCTTATGTATGCCACCTCATAGATGATGTCACCTAATGATGCTAATATTAGAAATGAATTTCCATTTAAAATATATTCAATATCTTCCATGTATTTTCCACTTAAGCTTTTGAATTGGATTAAATTATTAAAGTTAGGCTAATTAATTTTTCTATAATTCTTTGAAAATTGGTTATCCACTAAATCAAAATAATCAAAATGTCAAATTACTATGTCATAATTTTACTGTAATATAATTAGAAGAAGGTATCAATTTCATGTAGACTAATATCCCATTTAGGACATTGTTGACATGAAATAACACATGCACATGTTGTGTTCTTCATAATTAAAAAAATTTAGTGGTTCAAAGTGTCAAATTATGTTTTCATCATTTTGACTTTAAATGATTTGAGAAAATTTAATAATCACATAAAATTCATTACCCCTTTTAGGGATACATTAGCCTAAATAGACACTTGTCTATGACAATATTGAACCATTTATATTATTTTAGTGATTTTGGCTTAAATTCTACATTTGAGTAAATTTTGAGTAAGATTGAAAATTTAAACAATATGGTGTTAAGAATTGGATGTCTACATTATCCCCCTATTTGAGAAGGGATGGCAATACATTTATTTAAATCAATGTCTTTCCAAATAAAATATTTTTCAAGAAGAAGTTGGAAGGAAATGACACATGATACCCCTTTGAGAGGACATACAAGGATGAAAGAAAGGGATGAACTCTTGAAAAGAGAGAAAGAGTGAAATTAACCCATTGATGAGATTAAATTCATAAGAGTTAATGTTTTCACTTATTGATTCTCAATGATAAAAATATAATATATAATATAATGGACCCCAATGTGGGGGGAAGTGGGAAGGATACAATCCCAAAACATAAGTGACGCACTTTGAACATATCCAGAAGAGGGTGAAAGTTGCATGCTTAGGGAATGATCAATCTTGAGACAAGTTGCATACATTAAAAGTGCCAGAATGAGGGAAAATTTTGATGATATTGTAATGATAGGAAATAGGAGATCATTGATCAAGGGAAATGAAAAAATAATGTTCCCTATTAGAGTGGATTTGATCAATTGAGAAATTAATTTTGCCCCAGTAGGGTTGATTTTAATCACTAATAAGTAATTTTTCCCCAATAAGGTTGATTTAATTGATTATTGGTATAAATGTTGTGTCCTATTATAAATAATATCTCAATAATATAACATAATTAATACGTTAAATATGAATGGGAAAAAACATAGATATGAGGGTATGAATGACTAAAATAACCACACAAAAAATAGCCATATGAGAATTCACAAAGTGATAAAAGAGATGGATGGAATAATGAGGCTGACCGAGCTGACCTTAGATATGTCATGTAACTAAGTTCTACCTACATAGTTGAGATAGACCTCAAGTTAATTTAGTTCACCTAGAAGTGGGAGAAAATGGAATGATGAATGAAGAAATAGAATAAATATGGACTAACATATTATTAGACTCATAGTGTATGCCAAGAGATGCATGTCCTGCATAGATTTAGGTGTGAAGCCTTTAGTGAATTGAGAGATGATCTTAAAATTAAAATTTACTTTTGGACTTAGAATCCAAATCACTTGGTTCTTACTATAGCAAAAGTGAAATTATGCATCATAAGTATGAATAACCTATAATAACATTATATTTCAATTATAATGAGTTGGTTTAAATATGAGTATTTATAACTAATTATAATTATAAAAAGTATAAATACAAAATTTATAATTATTTAAATTTAAACAAAAAAAAAATCAAAGATAAAAAAAATAATACACAAATGTAACTTAACTTAAAATTAAACAAGAACAATCGAGATTCAAGTAGAAATAAGAATGTATAAAAGGAAAAGTAAGAAAAACTTAATAAACAACATGAAATAAAGATACAAATAATTAAGATCCATGTGTAATAACAAGATGTATGTGGAAAAAAAACAAGACAAAATAGTAACATAAAAGGTCAAAAGAACAATAATCAAATAAACACATAGAACAAAAAATGGGGGAAAAAGAAGAAAAGAAAGGGGGTGGCAAAACTTACTCTAGATGTATGTGAAAAGTGGATGCTTCCTAAATAGTTCCATATATGTGAGATCCAACCTCAACTTTAGGCGAAATTTATCTCTCCCAAGAAATAGGATAGAAGAAAAGTGATGAAAAGAAAACATGATTGATGTTTATAGAGGAAATAAGGAAATAAACTCATAAAATTACTAGAGCATATGAAAAATAGGGATTGAGATAACCTCAACATGAATTATTCATGGTATACATAGTCCTAATATGACCTCAATTCATGATATTTACACCAACATAAAAGGTGGTGAGGCCTGACTAGGTAACAATAAGCTCTCAAATTTGAGCCAAATGCCAAGGCAAATGATAATAGTAATGACCAAGAAATATGGCAATGCATGATAAAAAGGCCTTGTTCCTAATTTTACCATAGGTGGTTACAATTATAAAATAATGGAATAAATATGTGATATTAATTTTCCCATAGGTGGTTATAATTAGTAACACAAGGTGGATACTGATTTGCCCATAGGTAGTTATAATTAGTAACATAAAGTACAACACTGATTTGCCCATAGGCAGCTATAATCAATGGTATGATTCAAACATAAATAAAAGATGACTTGCCAAATCCATTATCACACTACTTCCATAGACTATCATTTAAACATAGAATTTTAAAATTGTTGAAACTAGATCAGAATCACCCCATGAAAAGTGTGGGAAGAACCAAATGAACTAAGATCAAAAGAGAGTTGGGTAGGATAGTTAAAACTAGGCCTAGGTCAATAGTAAAATAATGGTAAAATAAAATAGTATAAGACATGATATAAAGATAATGATAACATGATAATTGGATATAAAGGCAAAAGGGTTTCCCCTAAGTGATGATTTTCTTACAAAATGGTGAAAGTGTGGTCTTAGTTTGCTAAAAAAAATGGTGAGAGCATTCAAAATTTAAAAATTTCAATCAAAATAGTGAGAGCATGGCTAAGGTGATGAAGCTGACCTCAATAAAAATTGAGCACTACCTACATAGTCTTGAATCACCTCAAGACAAATTGAACATAATTGTATAAGATGCCTAAAATGAAATGGTCTATAGGGTTACCCCTAAGAGACAAGGCAAGGTAAATTGTAGGGTAAATGGAAAATGAAAAATGGTTATCTTTCTCCTACTAACATGGAGATGAACATCCTAGTCAACACATGAGACAATAAAAATAATCAATCCTAAAAATTTATAGCCCTCACCTTTTTGGGAATAGTTGCTCTATCAAGAACCTACTACAAATTTGGAATTCAATAATTTTTTTGTGATCTTCATTGGTCATTGATTTCATTTCCTTCAAACATCAAGACACGATGCCTTTTTAGCCATTATGAAGGAAAGTGCATCTAGGAATGATAAGTAATGTTAGGCACATGATAAATGGTATAAGTTGGTAATATAAAGGTGGATGATAATAAAATGTATAATGATTGAGAAATAAATGAAGATTGGGATTTTTAATCACACATAATGTTTTTGATTCAAGATTTGACATAATTTTTTTTGTGGAATGCCCAAATACTTTTTTAATACTTTTGATAAGACCACCAAATATTTTTGCTGTTTAGGCCTAAGAGTAGCTACCATTTGATTATGTTTTAGATTAGAAGATATATTTATTTCATCTTTGATAATGTATTCATCAAGAAATGAATAATTGTTGTGCTCAGCTATTATTGCCTCAAAGAGGTTTTCACCAATAAAATTGTCTTGATTTTTCTCATAACAACTCGAAGAAGGTTTTACTTAGGAACATTGACTTTGATTATCTTCTAGCACCTCAAACAAGGTGTCACTAAAAGATGTTGAGTTTGAACTTTGATTGTCCCCTAGCACCTCTAAAAAGGTTTTGTTAGAAGATTTTTATTTTGAATGAATGTAGTCTTAGCATCATTGATATTTTTCAATTGATATGTCACCATGGATGCAATTCAAAAAAGTGTGATTCTATCGATTCCAATCGACACTTGTGGGGGGTAAAATGTCAGTATAATATCTATGTTGGGTGGTTGTAATTTGATGATTAAAGGAAACACAATTCACATAGAATATACTAGGATAACTTGTATCGATGTTGAAGTAATCATCCTAATAAATCACAGAAGGATCATAAATATATTCAAATTGATTTATAAGGCAAGATTAACCAATTTTATAACAACCACAACTATATTCTAATTCTAAAGTTAAATATGAATAAAAAAATTGTAAATCTAATGTTGAGACTGATAGTGATTCTAATTTTGATGATAAATTTGATATCAGTTAAAAATGGAACATAAATCTAATTTTGGTTCTTCATCCAGTGTGGATGATACTTTAATAATGTCTTATGGAATGTTTGGTTTTAGACAAGTAATGTCTTATGATGGCATAATGGGATTTGTATAAATTGATTCATCTAGTAAGGCTTCAACATATACTAGATTATCTAGGTGAAGACCCTCAAATAGAGGGAACCATTCGAGTGACTCCACAAATACTAGCTTGTCAAAGTGAGATTACTCAATGAGGCAAAAAAGATTAAGAGATAAATCTATAGAGATTAACTTGTCAAAGGGATGGGGCTCTTTAAAAATAGGACAATGGTCAAGATAATGATTTACCTAAAGGTGGTTATAATCATTAAGAATTGACTCAACAAATACTAGCTCATTAGAGTGAGACTCGACAATAGGTATAGTATCAGTAGGTGATTCATCACAGGTTTACTCATCACAAATGCGTGTTTCAATAATAATATCATGGTCTTATTTTATAATTAGTTTCAAAACAAAATATGTTTTTTGAAGAGGTAATGATTGGCTCTGTTGAGGCTCAAAGATCATCAAAAATTTTCTAAAGTGGGGAATAATTGGCTCAAGATAAATAATGGCTTGTGGTTCAATAATGGACTCTCCAAAACTTAGACTATTGAAGAATGGATCAACATAGACTGGTTCATCAAAGTGATGTTATTCAATAATAGGTTTAATAGATATAGACAATGTGCCTAGATGATAATGAAAGGGTGTTGTGAAGTTCAATTAATAATACAAGCCAAAGGAGGAGAACCTAAAATGGTAACCTTTGAGCATTGTGGATCTTTATTTCTCACATAAGTAGGAGGATAAACTAAAATGGTAACCTTTGAGTTTTTTGGAGCTTGGTTGCTCATGAAAGATGAAGGAGGATAACCTACAATGGTAACCTTTGAGAATTATGGAGCTTATTTTCTTATGAAACATGAAAGAGGATATCCTAAAATAGTAACCTTTGGGCATTTTGGATCTTGGTGGCTCACACAAATCAAAGGAGGAGAATAAGATTGGTGTATGAAAATTGACATAGAATTGTTTGGTATTTAAAGACTAGACCCAAAGAGGGTGATATACTCAAATGTGACATAGTGCTTATGTCTACCATAAAAATTATCTTCCTCATAACTAGGGAGGTAAAATACCCCACTACAAGTATAATTTTGCATCATGTTTGGAAGGTGGGTTTCTACATTTGCCAAGATTTGGAAAATGTTTTGCAAATTTTTACAAGGTTTATTTTTATATTTTCCAAATAAGTGACAAGGTAAAATGAGACTGTAATAAAGAGAAGTGGCATATTACCACATAATTAAAATAAATGGTTATGAAATTAGTCAACTTTGGTGGGTTGAAATCATATAATTGAAAGAGGGTATGATAACTCTAAAACCTAAAGTAAAATATAACAGAATAGACTTAGGTTAAAGATACATCAATATCATAAAATCTAGATATAAATTTGATGAGTTACGACTAGAAAAATAGAATAAAGTCTTTCTAATGAGGAATGTAACAATGCAAACTAATAATCTAAAGATGTGAAAACACACAATAACTCCTAAGTATAGAACTAAAACCAAACGGGAAACATAACACTGCCACATGGTAATAGGAAGTAGAATGGTTATAGGACTTAGAATGTGAGTAAACACAAGATAAGCTAAGTCCACAATCATAAAATGATGATGAGTCTATATAATGTCATTTAACCCAAATGGGAAATCATACCCAAGTTAACTCAAACCAACTACAAATAGAAAATCAATTAACACCTTGGCCTAGAATTTAGAAAGATGATATTTTTAATTTGAATTAAAAAAATGGACTTGAAGTTTTTTGAAAAATGGTATAGACTCAAATGGGTAGCATAACAATTCTGCTTAGTTAATACAAACACAATGTTTCAAATGATGATTGGCCAAAAGAGATTTTGATTTGGTCAGTGTGACACCTCTTTGTTCAAATAAAATAGTGGATAATAAACATGCTTGGTTGAATTTATTTGTTTTCAAACAAGTTTTAGACTCACTAAGACAAAGCAAGTAAAGGATAAAGAGACAAAATATAACTAAATATAAAGTCCAAAGTCTTAAAACTGAAAAGGTTGCATCATACCATTGAATTCTATCTATATATGTGATTTTGGGAGGATTTTAAGTGTTAATCTAAAACAAAGAGTGGATTAATAAGTAGGGTTTTTTACACCCCTCCTTCTCCCAAGATATTATATGGTAACATGGAAATTCTATCTACTCACGTTGCATCAACAATATGTCCATGAGAACTGGGGCTGTTCTAAAACTAGATTTTTTTACATCTAGATGGTTCTAAGTGTGCTTAATAATAGATATGCCTCACATCATTTGGATCCACATCAATTGTATTTTTTAGAAAAGTTCTTTTCCTTTTCATAACCACCACATCTATTTCTTGCTCAGTGTAGTGTGTTGTTTGAATTGATCTTATGGTCCAAGTTAAAGTACCACTAATGGAGTTTACTTAACTAATCAAGTAGACATCCTAATGGTTCACCATTAATTTTTATATTATACCATGAAGTGGGGTTAAAATTATGATGGGAGATGAATTCCCAAGTCAACGCTTCCCAAGAGAACTCATGAAGAGGATATGAACTCACTCTCATAAGCCAAGTTACATAAAAATAATTAACAAAGTGAAAAAAATTTAAGGTTGTATTTAAATCACTCAAACTATATATATTTGAATATATCCTTAAAAAAATTCTTTGTATGCATTTAGATAATGTACAAATGCAAATAAAGAGTGGTTTTAATCATCTGAGTTCCCTAAAGGGGACATGAGGAGAACATACATGCATGCTTCATTTTATGAAAAACAAATAAGTATAAAAGATCTAGCATAAAACAAATAATTTTGAATGTTTACTTTAATGCACCAAATTAAAGTGGTTGTGAAATTGGACCCCTTGACCTTAATTGAAAATTTGTAAAAATTTCACAAAAAAACTAAGTATAAAACATCTAGATTCCTTTCAAACACATAATGAAAGTTTTCAAGATTTGACCTTTTGAAAATTTGACACTTTTCTAGCTTATGACCTATATTTTTTAGAGGGTTTATGTTTTCCTTGAAGAACAAATATCAATGAGAAAATAATTGAAAGCTTGCTCTCAATTTTCTCTATTTTTTTGACATAGAGATTGACATCGATCCATAGGGATTGATGTTGGTTACAAGAAAACCAATGCTGGTTACAATAAAAATGATGTTGGTCAATAATAACTGATAAATATTACCTATAAAAATGTAGGAAAAACATAATAATTTCATATAAAGGGTTGTTAACAAACTAAGCACAAATATAAAATAAGTCTCTAAATCCTATAAGAAAATAACTATATAGATACTTTGAAATCTTTTAAAAACCCACAATAACCACTAGAAACCTCATGAAAAATCTAAAAATCTATGTTTTGTCATATTCTACCCTTCACATAGGGACCAATTCTAGTTAGGATATGACTAATGCCAGTTAGAGTAAATAAATGTCAGTTCCTATGTAAACTATGTGCCTTCAAAAAAGAATAAAAACATGTGAGAAATGAAGACAAAAATGATCTTCAAGGATTTTTAAGAATTTTTTAGAAGATATAAAAATTCCAAATTATTCTCCTTTCTTGTATGGGATGCATGGTCCCACTAGGTGTGCCAAGATGTAGAGATGGAATCCAAAGTAAGTTAGATCATGCATTGGTTAAGAAAACTCAAATAAGCACAAAGAAAATAACTCACAAAGACAACTCAATTAATGGGGTTTTTAAATTAAAAATTAAGAGTTATTGAAAGAAGGAATATACCAACAAACCTTCCCAAGATCATCCCTCATTCAATGTGGATCAAAACATGATTTTTACCTTGATTTGGTGCTTAAGTCTCTATCATTGATGAGTGGATTGATCCTCCATCATCTCTCAATGCAAAAATGAAACTAGGATCATGAAATTGATCAATGTTATTCCCATAGTGAAGCTATCCTATTGCAATTTAAGCATAAAAACATTACATAAAAAGAGCTTGTGAAGATAATTTTACATAATAAGTTTACACCAGTGAAGCTTGAAAATATGAGTGAGAGGCCTTGTATTTATAGATTTTTATAAATGATCAGAATCAATCATGACCATCCATCTTGATATCAATATGTGTGTCCTTGAATCAATTCAATTTTTTTAGGTTCAATCCTTAAATATCCCCATTAATATTTGGAAGGAAGGGGCATTAAAGATGCATGGGAGGGATTAAACCATATATTTATTCTATTTATGGCTTATGGATGACGTCTCTAAAATTATGTCACTTTATGATTAAAATATTATAAATGAATTTAAATTTAATATATCTTCAATATCTTCCATGTATTTTACACTTAAGCTAATGATTTGGATTAATTTGCTTAAGTAAGGCTAATTAATGTTTTTCATTTCTTTGGAAATTGGTTGTCCACTTAATCAAACTAGTCAAAATGTCAAGTTACTGGGTTATAATTTTACTATAATATAATAATAATAAGGTGTTATTTTCATGTAAACCAATATCCCATTTAAGACAATGTCAACATGAAATAACACTTGCACATGTTGTGTGCTTCAAAATTAGAAAAAATAGTGGTTTAGAGCATCAAATTGCATTCTTACCATTTTTAATTGAAATGGTTTGATAAAATTTAATAATAACATAAAATTAATTTCACAATTCAAGGATACATTAGCCTAATTGACACTTGTATATGACAAGTTTGAATTAGTTAGCACATTTTATTGATTTCGGTCAAAATTATGCATTTGAGTGAATTTCTTGTAAGATTGACAATTTTAAAAAATGGTATTAGGAATTAGATGTATAAATTTTTATCCTAAAACCTATTTTAATTTTTTTATTACTCCAAATAGATTCCCTTGGTGTACTTTGTTCATTCTTGCAGTTGTACAAACTATAATAAATGCACTATTTTATAATATTTTTAGTGTTTTGTAGGGTTTTTGAGAAATTGATAACTTGAAAAATATTGGGATAGGTAATTTAGGATGTATTACATATATAAATTCCAAAAAAAATTCACAATAACTTCTAGAAGTGATCAAACAAACTCCATTTTTTAGGGCAGTCTCAGACAAGCCTAAAATGAGACTAAGTTTCAAGGCCATTTCATGGTTCTCACATTTCTATATGGTATCAGGGCATCAAATTTGGCATGGAGTTTATATATAATATTGAAAATTAATCACATTATTTTTGGTTTTTTAACATGGGTGTGATAGTTTTGGATCATAAAATTAGGCTTCTAGGCAAGGAGCCCTAATTGAGGAGAGAGAAAGGTAAAAAAGGC
The DNA here is from genome assembly GCA_037957365.1 of Torreya grandis. Classification (NCBI taxonomy): domain Eukaryota; kingdom Viridiplantae; phylum Streptophyta; class Pinopsida; order Cupressales; family Taxaceae; genus Torreya; species Torreya grandis. The sequence goes on along the minus strand of JARHVA010000766.1, from coordinate 4,016,399 downwards.
ACTTACAGTCATATTTTAGACCTAAAACTTGGCATGGATATGGAAATCCATAATGGGTCCTAAAATATTCCTTTATTTTGTTAGTAACATTCTTAAAATTCTCTACACAAGGAGGTTTTCATGATTATAGGGTTATAAGGAAAATAAGACTAATGAGAGATTTTGGTGTAAAATGAGTTCTTGGTGTGGTTTGAGACTTCAAAATTAATTTTTTTAGGTATAATATGATGTGAATATACCATAAATGGGAAAATAATTTACTTTATAAGATAAATCCAAATTTTGACACTTGTAAGCAAAATTGGAATAGTCAAACAAAGAGACTTCTATACACCTAGCAAGAGAATGAAGTGGTGTGTCAAAGGGAACCTACAGAGGTCATTTGAAAGGTGTAAAGATAGTATTGTGTAACTAAACATAAAATTACAATCAATAATTCCACTTATCATTCCATAATCCAAAGGCAAAGGGCACTTTTAGAGAGTTAGGTAAGATGTCAAGCAAAATTTGAAACTTCTAGACCACATGGAGCATAAGAGAATCTTTAGAAGACTAAAACATGTCTTCAAGGACCTTATGGGTCAATTTAAAACACAATTATTGTTTTAATTCCATTTTTACACTTTTATCACTACCTCATACTCCATTCTCTCCTTCTCTCACTTTCTATATATATTGATCCTTGATTGGTTAAGTTGGTATCCTCCACTTTGGTATGGTGAATCCCTACCCATTTGCAGCATTTGATCAATGAGAATAGTCTATTTTTACCTTAATTTTTTCAATATGTTTGTGTTATTATTTTATCTTATCAAGTGAATATCATTACTTCCTTTTCATGTTTGTCCTTTTCTTGCATTCAGATTCAGTTTAAAACTTCTTCGCAGGTCTCTTAAAGTATCCAAATGGAGTGTGCATGGGTTTAGTTAGTTTTATTTTCATTAGTTTCATACCATGATGTCTTGAGTAGTCTTCCTATCTCAATATTTATTCATAAACATTTATGAGAAACACTGATGTAGAGAGATAGATTTAGATTGATGTTATGTGCAATTTAGTCTCTTATTTGATGTGCAATTATAGTTGGTTGGCATTGGTCAAATAATATTTTCTACATCACCTAAATTAGAGTAGTTTTATCTCCATTTTCATATAAAGTTTCATATTAGTGTTTAATCCCAATTAATTCATCAAGGGGATATATCCCTTTGACCTAGATATTCACCTCTCCAATAAGATACCCACAACCTTGAGTTGTTTCCATGTTACATCAAATTTTGAAAGATTTAACTACCTTCCATAGGATGAAAATTTGATTGATAAAAAATAGTATATAATATGATGAAAGGTATCAATGTATTCATTGGAAAATCTATTATTTTTGTACGTAGTTTAAAAAATCATTGGGTAAGGGATAGTGCAATAGATCATACACCACAAACTAAGTGGATAGAATGATGTTGAGGAAAAAAAGAATGAAAGTTTCATGGTTTCAAATCTATAATAAATAAAAGTCATACAACTATTTAAAGGGAGGGAGGCACATGAAAGTAAAAACATGTAGATGAAAATAATATTTATACAATATTCAAATATATTATAATAATGAAGTACTGATAAAACACAAAAAATAGGCTATTATGAATAATTAATGATATCCTAGAAAGTATTATGTTGTTCATATAAGTAGTTATATGTCACATTATATGTTCCCAAAATAGTATGTATGATGTAAGCATGATTCCTATAAGAACATAAGTCATTAGCATAAGATATTCACCTTGAATATCTTATGCTAATAAAAACTACCAAAACTTATTATAAAATAAGTGAATCTAGTAGAGAAAACATATTGTATAAAGTTAGACTCTTAATAAATTGTAATAAATCTCATGATGTAGATTATTAGGAGTATAAATTCATTATAGTGAAATATAGGTACCTATACTGAAAAAAATGATAAATGTGTCATAACACTAAATAAAAAAAGTAAATTATTGTAAAAAATGTAAATGTGTCATAGGATATATGATGTTAAAGTTTTGAAATATATATTCATTGAAGATAATAATGGCACATATGCAACATAACCATTAATTAATTTAATCCATGAAGTTTCATCATATGAATTCATATGTGTTGATTTACAAATTTGAATGGTAAAAACCCAAAATTTAGGTATCCAATAAGTTCCCAATACCATTTGATTATGTGACACTTCTAATAGATTCATAATTCCATATCTAGGTCTATGAAGGAAAGGAGGATTTAAGATGTTCAATTGAGATGTATTATCTATCATAAAATTATGCCATTTATTTCCTTCCATTGAAAAACTAATGAAAAAATATTTCATATGTGTGGAATGCATCAAGAAAGAATCATTAACAACTTACTTTATGTATATACTTATATTTTCTTAGTTACTGATGATATACTTTTTAGAACTCATTGGTGCATCAATATCCTAGAGAGTTCATCCTAAGGAGTGCACTGGTAAAGGAGTGGGGTTATTTCATGGTGATTTTTGAGAGATGTCTATATTATCTTGTTACACTTACATATCATCATGATCAATTTAAAATTTCTTTATTCACCTTTAGGTCTTCTTTCCCTTAATTTATCCTATTATGATTAGTATCTTAACTTTTTCTAACTAACTAAATCATAATAAATCTAGTCTTGTACATCAATCATTGAATTTCCTAATAAATAGAAATCATTGATTAATTATTATACATGAATATTTAATTTTTATACTAAATTGACATGGTTGATTTATTTTTTCCCCTAGTTCTCACTAAATTGATCTTGATCTATTTATTCATTTTTTTGTTTATACTTGATTGGTATGGATGCCCCAATACTATGTCACTCCATATTAATTACACTAAACTAATTTGAATCAATTCATTGGAATTTAACGTTTATTTTATAACTTTGAATAGAATTTATAAGGTTCCTTAACTTAATTCTGATATAAGGACAACACTCATCTTCTCATCTTGGAAAAAATATTGTTTTAAGTAAATAAGAGGGATTAATAGATATGATAGTATTATTATAGAGGTGTAGTCTTGATGAAATTCTTTGAATCTCAATAGAAGGAAGTGGAAACAAGGACACTTAGTATTTGGAGTCTTAAATTAAGGACTATTACACTGATAACATTATGGATACCTAGGTTATGAATATATAGCATAACATTTATATTTAATTTATTAATTATTAATATTTAGTTAGTCCAACATAATATTAACATTGAAAAGGGTATGAAAACATCCATTATATCTATTTTATACCCTTTTCAAAATAATAGGAGTAATATGGACATGTGGTATCACATAAAGTTGTTAAAATGGACCCTAAGAATATTGTAGCTATCAAAGAGTGACCTAAACCTAAAAACACCAAAGGTTTAAGTTGATTCTTATATCTAATAAGCTACTACAAAAGATTTATTCACAATTATTCTTGCATATTATCACCCTTAACAACATTATTGACTAATGATTCATTTTTAGGGTTAGACTTATCCACCCAAGAATTATAACAATTGAAATAATCTTTTACTTTCATTCATGTGCTAGCTAGCCCAAAGTTGTATAAGAGATTTATGGTAGAATGTGATGCTTATAAACATGAAATTAGGGTTTTAATAATGAAATTAAGTCATCCCTTAGAATTTGAGAGTTTATAATTAAAATAAAATAACTTTTTGAGGCCCACATATGAGAAAAAATGTTAGAAATCATTCACACAAGCAAAAAGTCACACCAATATCTCATGGGAAGGAATTTCAAAGTTAATAAAAATCATGAGAGTCTAAAGTATTGTTTGGATCAATGATTGTATTTAGAGGAGAAATATAAATGGGTCAAAAATATTTTAGGATATGACTTTGAAATTATTTATAAAAAATAAAAGGAGAATATTGTAGCTAATGCACTTTTTGATTTGAAGTAGAGTAAGCAAAAATTTATGATATTTATTTATTACAACCTTAATGTGTATAAGAAACATGGGTAGGGTGGAAATAAGACACTCCAACCAAGAAAATCATATAAAAATTATAATAGAACCCACCTTATATAGATAAGCATGTTTGAAAAGGAGACTCCTTATGGTATAAAAACATACTCTTTTTGTGCAAAAAATTAGAATTGAAACCTAGTATCTTGTCTTAAATTAATGATGTTAGTTGTTAGTGTATACACAGTAGCTCTAATACCAATTGTTAGGATCCTCCTCAGAGTAAAATTGATTACCTTTGTATAAGCAACTAAACACGAAATTAAACCACAAGTAATAAGTAACTAGAAATCAAAAATAGCAAAGAATATGAGATACGAGAAACAATATAATCTATATTAAACTCTTCCAGAAGGAAATACAATGGAAAAACCTCTCTCTCCTCACACCTCATAGATGTACAGTAATTCTCCCTCAAGAGTTCTCTCTCTCAATCAATTACAACCAAATCAAACACTGAGTTGTTCCCTCCAGTGACAATCAACCCAATGATTGTTGTTGCCTACCTTCCAAGTGACAATAAAATCAACCGTTGTTGCCTCCTTGACCACAGACCTTCTTGATCTTGTACCTTAAAAATCTAATTGATCTTTCTTCCTCTTGTGTTGCAAATCTTCTTGATCTTGCTACCCTACAAATCAACTGATCTTACACACACACCTTAGCACACTTGCAGATCTCCTTGATCTTGCTAGCCCATAGATCAATTGATCTTGCTCTTCTACACAAATTAAAATACAGCCCCATGGGTCTCTTAAATAAAAACCAAAACAAACAATAATTAGAAATGCGGACTCAAGACTAAAATTAGTCTTTACATGCAAACTAGTTGCTCTCCTAAAATTAGAAATGTTGTCTAAATCTGGAAATACACAGGTGACTAATGTTGGTTTCTGTCTGACTGATGCTGGCCGACCATAACCATTATTGGTTATTATGTAGCTAAAGATAACTAATGTTGGTTGACCCCTCACCAATGTTGGTTGGCTCTGACTGATGTTAGTTACTGTGTAACCCAATAACCTCCACATTTGCACATTTAGTGAAGCTTTTAGCTCCACAACTCAATAAATGATTCATCCTTATGAGGGCATTATGGGTTTTTAAATACTTATCACCATATAAAGAAGGATCTTTTCTATGGAGGACTTAAGGGTAATATACATACATTTATGGTAAAATGTTTGATATGTCAAAAAAATTAAGGAGAAACATGTAAAACCCTAGATCTCTTAAAATCATTATCCATTCCATCACAAAATGAAGAATAAATATCAATGGAATTTATTGTATGCCTACCTAAATAAAATAACATGTAAGTGATATTATTTTTTGTGGATTGACTCACCAAGCACACACATTTTTATGGTATTTCTCATCCTTTTCAAGCTAGTACCATGGTGGAAGTATTCATGAAAAGGTACAAAAAATCCATGGCATTCCAAAAATCCTTATGAGTGATCATGATCCTATCTTCACTAGCATATTTTGGACTAAACTATTTTCCATTTGGGGCACAAAAATTGCTCATAGTTCATCTTATCATCAACAAATAGATGGTGAAAATGAAATTTTGAATAAATTTATTAAAGTATACCTATATTTTTTTGTGTTAGAAACACAAACACAATCGTCCAAGTGGATTTCATGGTTATAATGGTGGTATAACATGTCATTTCATACAACAACAAAGATGACACCATTTCAGGATCAATATGGCTATCCCAACCTTCTAATACATATTATTTGTAAGCTCATTCCAAATCTTATGTCATTGAGGCTCATATTTAGTACCAACAAGAAGTGATTCATGTCTTTAAGGAGAACTTGGTTGTGGCTCAAAATAAGATGAAATAACAAGTCAATCAACATCACATTGAGAAGAATTTTGAGGAAGGAGATTGGGTATTCCTTAACTTATAACCCTATAAACAATGGATGATTAAACAACATCAAAACATCAAGCTCACACTAAAATTTTATGGGCCCTATAAGGTTATTTATAGGATTGAAAGTGTCACTTATAAGTTATAACTTCCACCTTATTCCAAAATTCATCATATCTTTCATGTTTCATGCTTGAATAATGCAATTGGTTCCAAGATTTTGGTCTAGTCTGAGTTTCTTAAGTTAAATGATTAAGGGAAGTTCATTATGGCACCTATAATTTTTATAGAGAGACATGATTGAATAATTTATGCAACTGAACCATTTCTAAATTTTTCATCAAATGGAATAATATACCCATTGAAGATGCAACATGGGAGGATGAATAATTCATGCAATAACATCTTAAGTTTCTAAGCATTTAGGGCAATGTTTTTTCAATGTGAAGGGAATGTTACACCCCTAACATTGTGCATTCCAATGTTATGAAAGGAGAACAAAACTTTTATATTTCATTTATTAATTCTTAGTATTTAGTCAGGTTGACGTAATTAAAATTAATGGGCATGATCCTTCCTAATTATGGGTGTGAATCTTCCCAATTATATATATATATATATATATATATATGGTTGAGCATGGATCTCCATAATCATAATAAGTTTCATTATTGAATTCATTTCATCATTTATTTTGATTATTAGAGGTTTCCCCCTCAAAGTGGATTATACTTGAATGTTTATGCTATTATTATAAGGAAATATCCAAACAAGGACAACTAGGTATTCATCTTTACCACATTAAGTCTTCACCTATAACATCTCTTCTAAAGTGCCACTAAATCCAATGGAGATTTCTACACTTAAAAATACACTCAATTTAAGTATCCATATCACTAATCAATTTATTATATTCATTTTACTATATAATCATCTTCTACATATTTTTATAGTATTATGTTGTCTTTACCTATCTCCTCGACAAAAATATCCTTATGCTTATACTAATGTAGGTTAGATAGGCCTAAAAATAAAACCATATTAAAATTTAATCTATCCATGATTAGGTTAGTTTTTATTACCTTTGTATGTAGTTAAACCCATATATCCTTGTATCATTTATATATATTATTAGTTTAGATTCATAACATATTATATATATGGTGCCCTTTTTTATTAGTTCTTTGAATGCTTTTTTATTATTTATCATTAACACCCAATTTAAAAAATGTATCTTGATTATATCCTTCACCATAATTTATTGCATGACCCTTTATATGTATATTGTGTTGAATGGTGGATGTTGATCTTTTATAATGGCCAGTTCTTGATAGGGGGTGTGGGGGTGAAACACACGCCCAATAGGGTTGTAATGGGGGTCCATGTTAAAAATTCAATGTAAAATATTGTAATTTCATAGTAAATTTGGACCGTTCACTATTAGGTCATCGATCTAACAAAATAAATCATGTTTGTGTATTTTTAGACTAATATGTAACCTTCCTTTGATATGAGGGCATTGTAATCATGGTGGCATATAATGTGTGTGAGTGAAGAGGATATTGTATTGGATGCATTGAATGTTTTTTCCTTCATTTTTTGGACTAAATAATAATAAGGATAGACTATTTTTGTGTGCATGTAACCATACTAGGTAAACCATGCAAAATTTGTCTTTATTGTGTTGAATTTTATTTCCATCTTTAATTAATTAATATTTCTTGGTGTTAAATATTCCTAACATAGTGTTCATAGTATGGTATTTTATATATTATAAATTATAGGATATTTACATTATTTAGATTATAGTAAACCCACCTTGAGATAGTGTGGAATTTAGCTTCAGACACAACAAGAGGCTCAGGTCCCCATTAGGTTAAAATAGGAAAACCAATATGGGAAAGACACACCAAAACATAAGAGGACCCACCAAAAATGGTACAAAAAATACCCAACTAGAAATGATAAAGAAATATAAATGATAAATGAAGTAAAAAAACCATCCAAAACATTAAGAACCAGTAGGGGACACTAAACACACTAGAGGGGGATCTTCCATACCTTACCTTGGGTCCTAGTTATAAGAACTTATTTTAAAATAGGTTTGAGTTCTTCAACACCAAAAAGGGAGGGGTTTATCTTAGGGGTTATGTTAAAAGATCCAACTTCTCCTAAACATCACCTAGCCAAGCCTAAGATTTGAAGGTCCTCTTGGTCTTATAACAATTTACTATGAGGAATAATGATATCAAAATCATGGACCTCCTTGGCCATCAATATATATCTAGGGAAGAGATCCCACTAGATTTCGTTGATTTATTTTATCATCTCCCTTAGCTCAAGGGCCTTGTTTTTGAGACAAATTTCAAGGGAGAGTAACCTTTTTCTTGGTGAACTAGTTAAGATATTTATATTTTAATTGCATTTTCCATCATACATTATATTGAACTTGAACACCATATACAATAAAACCTAAACCATGATTTTTTTCAACCAAAAACATTAGGGATAATAAATGCATTTGAGTGAGTGAACTACATGTATATTCCATACAATATCCCACTAAATTTAATTTTTATAAACCATAGTTATCTAAGGTTTATCATCCCTATTAGACTAGGTAAAATCAAAAGACAAATTAAGTTTTCACTAATTAAGTTTCTATCCAAGGTATAACATGATTTATCTCCCTTAATTTAGTCATATACATACATACATACATACATAGATACATAGATACATACATACATATATATATATATATATATATATATATATATATATATATATATATATATATATATATATATATATATATATATATATATATATATATATGATATTTCATTTTTTTATGTTAATCAAGTGATGGCATGGTCCTTAGGTAAGATTAATAAAAAAATTAATGGTTAGTAAATCTTTAAAACATGTAGTACACAAGATTATATATATGTTTATATGATATTTCATTTTTTTATACTAATCAAGTGATGGCATGGTCCTTAGGTAAGATTAATAAAAAAATTAATGCTTAGTAAATCCTTAAAACATGTAGTACACAAGATTAGATAATGGCATAGTCATTTCCAACACCAATATAAAAGTGTGAAAATCACCCACTAGGGAGAAGATCATGATATTTTATAATGGTCTAGGGTTTAGTTGTAGCATAAAACCTAATATATGATAGGACTAAAATTTTATGATGAGTCCATCCCATGAGACTCTTTTTATACTAATAGTTGATAATTTAAGGCTTTTAATAAACAAATATTCACAATCTACTATGACAATCTACTAATAAGGATGATTTATGAGTCAGATCACCCCTAAATTTAGAAATTTACAATCTATTATGACAAGAGTGTATTAGGAAGACATGGTAGACCTATGCAATTGTAATTTAACTATGGTCATTTCTAGGTTGAAATTACAAATGTTTTTGAGTTTGGGTGTGTTTTACGTTAGAGATGAATCATTCAAAAACTGCAGAGGCTGAATTGATGCATGGAAGCCTTGAAAATGTAAAACCCTAGTTACTGCATATAAACATAATATGAGATCAAATAAAAATGGAAGAATAATATTAGGAGAATATCTAATCTATCCTAAAAAAACATTTCATATTCTATGTGTTTTATGCATAGCCCAAATGGGCCTTAGGCTGATGTAGTTCTTACTCTTAGGGTGATTATATTGTTGGTTGAATATTTTGTCGATCAGCGTACTGATAACCAAAATAGGTCTGATCAGCCAAAGTAGGAAGATTGGTCATCCAAATGTGTAGGTTTACCACATAAAAAGGGGACTAATCTCTCCTCTCATCAAGGGGAGGTGCCATATATATATATATATATATATATATATATATATATATATATTTCAGAGATGATGTGTACAGAACAAAGGAGAAATCTCAAGGGAAATGACAGAAAGCACTCTTCTTTTAGAAGTACTAATAAGAAACCACAAGAATACTCCAGATAGTAATTGTAAAATGTAACAAAGGATGTAGTAACCAGCAAATTGAGATGTATCACAAAGTATCCACCTGAATTGCCCGAGTGAGATATGAAGGACAATGAGGGAAAAAAGTCATCCCAAGGTCCTTTACATAGAAACTAAAATAAAAACACACTAAAGGAAATTATGGGGGCACAAAGTATCTCCACCATTGACTTTAGGACACCTTCGTAACTACTTTCACTAATTCTACTTGTTGAATTAAAGGAACAAAAAATATATTAAGGAAAAAGACATAAGAAAAGTTTCCCCAACAACAAAGATATCACAACACAAAGTCTGAAAAGTCACTTGCTTTCTTATTCCAATAACAAAATATGATCAATAATCTAAGCTCAAAGTCTTAGTAATGCCTTTTAATTTGGGCAGAGTTTCATTTCTGATTGTCAGACATAGATCTTTTTACACTAACAAGAGAGTCCCTTATATAGCCACTTCAAGAAGGACTCAGGAACATTAACACATCATGTTGCATTGAAATTTGTTAAGAAGGCATGCTGGAATTTAGGGGCATCTACCCATTTTATTTTCTCAATGTAGAGAAACAAGTCACACTATTGAAAGGTTGCATCTTTCAATGTCCACCTTGTGATCTGATCCTTCTTCATCGTTCTTCCTTTTATAGTTAATTAAATTGGGTCCTTGGTTCAATTTGATGCACTATTCTTTAATTGCTTCCTGCTAGTCTTGGTCTCAAATCCTTTGAATGCATTTGGGTCTACAGATTTAAAACTACAAGGATCAACAGCTATTTTATTGTCATAACTTTGATGTCTATGGGCACGTCATTTTCCTCAACAATTCCTTTGGCTTTGTCATTTGAGCTTTCCTAGAGGGAACCTGCCCTTCAATCCTTGAGAAATGATCTGCTTTGGGTCAAGAAGAACCCCCCACAAGGGTATCTACCCTTCAAGTGGTCTTCAAATGGCCTTTAGGCTTCTTTCAGAGTCCTTCAGAACTTTCCCATGGAATTTTTTTGTGGGTATTTTCCCCGCGGACTTTTTCTACGGGCAAAAAGTCTGCAGACAATTTCCCACAGACAAAAATTCCATAAGAATTTGGTTTGTCTTTGGCCTTCTGAAATTCCTTTGGTATTTTCTCCCACAGCTTCTTTCCCAAATTTCTTCAAATTTTTTGTTCGAAGGAATTCCTTTAGACAAAAGTCCAAAATAATTGTTTCTTGCCTTAGTCTTTTTCCCAAAGGAAATCCCTTTGCCTTTCGACTGCCTTAGACAAAATTCCAAAAAAACATACCTTTGTGGCTTCTTCAAAAATGACCCTTCTGAAGGGTGTTTTTGTCAACCAAGTGCCCTCCACAAGGGTACTTGTCCTTTGGGAGGCTCTTTTGAACTTTTGCATTGAACCACTCCTTTGACCAACTGTTGAACCAAGCTGATGAACCAAGCTGATGGTTCAAGCCAATAAACCAAGCTAATGGTTTAAGCTAATGAACCAAGCTAATGGTTCAAGCTAATGAACCATTTGATTGAACCAAAATCCATTGAACCACTTGATGAACCGACTGAGTGAACTGAAGCATTGAACTAACTGAATTAAACCAAGCCTTTGAACCAAGCTTTAATGAACTGATTGAGTGAACTAAATCATTGAACCAACCATTGAACCAAGCTTTGGTTCAATGGTTCAATGGTTCATTCCCTTTGATTTGGCTAAGTCCTTTTGATCCTCATTAAATCAAATGTGTTGAACCTATTGAACCTTGAACTCGTTGAACCTTTGAACCAAAGTGGTTCAATGGTTCAAGCCTCAAAAACTTGTTCTTTTGATTGAACCTGATGTTGAACCTTTGAACCTTTGAACTTGTTGAACCTGTTGAACCTAAATGGTTCAAGGTTTAATTGTTCAATGGTTCAATCCTTGCTTAGAAGCTTGCCAATGAACTCTTTTGGTTGAACCTGGTCATTGAACCAACTTTGAAATCACCTAAGTGTTGAAATCTTACTTTTTTCTTGTAGAGTCTATAGAAATCAATTTGTGAAGTCCATTGAACTTGGCCTATAGAGTTTGTAGATTTAACTTCCTATAGATTCCATAGATTCAAGCCTGTTGAGTCCATAGATTCAAGTTTGTGGAGTCTGTATATTTTTGAGAAGCTTGAAAAATGAGGAATTTGAATGCCCAAGACAAAATTTGAAAAGGAAAGAGACAATTTTGGTCTGTAAGACCAAAATAGTTCAGATGTTGTCCCAAAAATGAGTGTTATTTTTGGGGGACAACAGCTGGCTCCAGTTGGGGAAATTTTATCAATTATGAAAAGAATCAAAGGGATTAAAATCTAGAATCTCTAGTGTCTTCATGTGTACCATTGGGATATGGAGTCAATGCTACCTAGAAATGAAAGGCATCAAAAATGGAAACAAATAAAGAAAAATAGAATTAAAAACTATACAATTATACATATATATAGATGAAATAATCTGATACTTCAAGAGTTGAAATGTTTTAGATGCTGCCCATTGTGGGGCAGAGAAAAGAGTGTGCCATCTTGATATTTTAGTAGAAAGCTATTTTCACCATTATGTTGATGAATTATAAATGGGCTTCTCCAAAGGGAGTCAAACTTTCCATGCATCCCTTTTGGTTCTCTCCTTTTGTCCCACAACAAGACTTGATCCCCAATCTGGAAATCACAATTTTTGGCCTTCTGGTCAAAGAGTTTTTTTATCGGACTTTGATGAGCAGCAATTCAATCCACCACCATGGTTCTCTATTCATCTAGCTCAGTCAGGGACATGATTTTCTTATCAAGAGAGCTTTCATATGTCTAATCTTTAATTGCCTTTTCTAATTTCAAGGCTGGAAATACTAAGGTGATTGGTATCTCAGCATTGATACCATAAAGAAGTTGAAAAGGAGACATACCAATTTCCCTCTTTGGTGTGATCCTATCTACCTATAGAGCATCAACCAATGCTTTATGCCATGTTCTTTGATTATCATCTACTAGCTTCTTGATGGTGGTTATCAGGTTCTTATTTTTTGATTTAGCTTGTTCATTCCCTTGTGGAAAATAATCAAAAGAGTGAGAGAGTGTAATTCCATAATGGAAATAGAATTGTGTAATCTCTTGGGAGGTGAAACAAGTTGCATTGTCAGTAACAATTTTGGTTGGAACTCCAAACCTAGAAATGATATTCTCCTTGAGGAAATCACATACAACTTCTGAAGTAACATTCTTAGTTGGGATTGCTTCTACCCACTTGGTGAAATAGTCAGTTGCTATAATAACATAAACATGTCTAGTGCTTAAAGATGGGTTTATAGTTCTAATAAAATAATCCCCCATTACTAGAAAGGTTCCTCTATGATCATTAGCTTGAGAGGAAGGGCAGCTAACTTGGGTCTTCCAACAAATTGCTGGCAGAGTTCACATTTTCTCACCCACTTATATGCATCTTGGAAAAGAGTTGGCCAGTAATACCTAGCTCACAGAATCTTGTGAGCAGTCACAAGAGTAGAAAAATGTCCTCCACAAGCCAAATTGTGAAAATATTTAAAAAGTTGGCTTTGTTTCTCTTTGTCTACACAGCGAAGGAATACTCCATCTATGCTTCTTTTATACAAGCCGTTGTCCCAAAGGACAAAATTGGCAGCTTTAAAATTGATAGTCCTCCTTTTTTTATAAGACAAATGAGCAAGACATTCACCATAAGTAAGGAAATGAGCAATACCTAAATACCACTCATTGGTAGTGGAGACAAAAAGGACCATTAGAGTATTTTCCACTTTAGCTTCTTCATGCTCTGTATCTTCTAGCTTATTGTCAGCAATTAATTGGCATAGGACTTTTCCTCTAGCCAGCTTTGTTGGCTTGATGTCTAGATCAAACTCTTGGATCTTTGCAATCCAAATGTCTCTTTTTGTGCCAAACTCCTGCTGAGTTAATATGGACTTGATTGTGGTGTCAAAAACTAAGGCAGTAGTGTGTGAATTCAGGATATAGAAGCAGAAATGTCTGACTACTTTCACCAATGTATAAGCATGCTTCTCTACATTTGAATACTTCATCTCATGGGTTTTGAGAGGGAAACTCATGAAATAAATAAGATATTCCATACCTTCCTTGTCTTGGTGAATAAGAATTGTTGAAAGCATGTGTTCAAAAGCATAGTTGTATATGATGAAATCTCTGTTGTAATCTAGACAAACCAAGGTAGGGGCATGGATAATGGCAGTCTTGATATCCTCAAATGCTGACTTGCCTTCTTTAGTCCAGCTGAAGGTGGTCTTCCCTTTTATCCTGTTCACAATGTGTCTAGTCTTCTCACCAAATTTGGGGATGAACCTCCATAAGAAATTCACGTTTTTAAAGAATTAGTGATCAACATTCTTACTTGTAGACAAGTTAAGTTCTTGAATAGACTTGACTCTATCTAAGTCAATCTTTATGCCTTCTTTAGACACAATGTGTCTGAGGAGTTTCCCCTTTGTTACTCCAAAAATAGAATTCTTGGGATTCAAGGAAATACCATTCTGGTGGTATCACTCTACCACTTGTTGTAAGTGGCATACATGATCAGAACATCACTTAGAAAAGACAGTCAAGTCATCAAGGTATACCACTATGAATTTACCTATCTCATCTTTGAAAGCTAGGTCCATTGCTCTCTGAAAGGTAGCGCCAGTATTTATCAAGCCAAAGGGCATTCTTCTATATGAAAATGTATCCAAAGGTGTAGTGAATGCAGTCTTGTGTTAGTCTACTTCACCAACTTCAACCTGATTATATCCTCAAAAGCCATCCAACATTGATAACATCTCTGTACCTATTACTATTTAAAGCACTTGATCCATAATTGGCAAAGGGTAATTATCTTTCAAAGATGACTGATTTAGATTCTTGTAATATACACAAATGCAAATTTTTCCACTCTTCTTCCTTACAGGCGCTATGTTTGCAATCCATGTGGAATGATGGATTAGGAAGATGATTCTAGCATTTAACATTTTTTATATCTTAGATAGAATAGTACCTAATATTTTTAGATTGTACTATCTAGATTTTTGCTTATAGGGCATTGAGTCAGCCTTGAGAGGAATGTCATGGTGGATAGCATCAGGTCTGAGAGACTTCTCTTCATAAAAATATGCTAAGACATCCATGTATTGACAAAGCAAAGTGGTGAACTTGAATCTTTCTTTAGGGGTGCAACACTTACCAATGTTAACCATCTTGGGATTTTCTTTAGTAGTCAGATTTACTTGATTGAATCCCTAAGAGAAACTTGAATATGTTTGTTGTTACTTGATGAACTTATCATGCTTGTCAAATAGTTTCTCAAGAGAAACCAAGCCTTTGGGAATTTTATTTCTTTTCAGCTGTAAGAATTCTTCATTTATATCTAAACTGGATTCAGAGGTTGATTCATACTTATGAGGTTCACTGCCTTCAAAACATAGTTGTTCAAAATTGTCTTTTTGTTTTAGGAAGGTAATGATTTGATGATCATCATTGAATACTTGTCAATGATTAGCATTGTCAGGAACACTTGGTCTACAGATTAGTTCAATAGTATACCTATCTTCTTTGAAATTTGAGTGAGGAAATAAGAGAGTTCCTAAAACAACAAGTGCATCAGCTCTGTCATTAGATTCCCTGGGTATGGCAAAAATGTTGAAAGCATCAAAGCTTTCAATTTGGTCCCAAACTAGGTTGTGATAGTGGTGTAATCTTTCATTCTTGGTTTGGTATAAGTTTCTCACTTGACAAACCACTAATTCAGCATCCCTTTTGGCATGAAGAAACTTCATGCCTTTGTCTTGAGCAACCTTCAATCCAAGCAACAGAGATTCATATTTAGTTGTATTGTTAGTGTTGGTAAATTGTAATTTTTAAGATGAAGGAAACATATCTCCTTCAGGAGATATCAACACAATCCCAGCTCCTGAACTAGTAGAGGAATAGCTACCATCAAACTCCAGAGTCCACACCTCATCAAGATACTAATTTTTCTTTAGACTTTCCTTCATTAGAGAGGGAGGGTCCTTCTTCATTTATGTTGCAACTTACTAGTTCTTCTACTATTCTAGTTGAACTAATTTTTGGGTTATCACTTTCATAAATTTTATCAGATGTTTCATGCACTTCATCTATAGATAGGAAGTAGTTACCCATACTTATGGATTCAAAAAGAATTTGATCTTCAGGGGCTGATGTTTGGGTGACCACATATTTTGCCTCTTTTTTAGGGAGCAACCTCTTCATTACACCTTGTACAGGGATCCTTACCTCAAGCATGTCCATGCTTAGTTCTCTTCCCACATCCTTGAAAAAAATTTGTCCAAGAAAAATGCCATAGGATGTTGAGACGTTAGCCACCAAGATAGTCATCTTGATTCTTTTGTCTGGAAAGGCTGCAAATGCAAATTGGGCATCTTTAATTTGCCCCAGCAATAGTACTTGCTTGTTCTCCATGGAGAAACATCTCCCAAATGTCTTGGTTAGTGTGAGGCCAAGAGATTCAGCTAATTTAGTAGGCATGACATTGTTAGATGCACCTGAGTCTATAATACAATTACTTAGATTGTGATCATTTATTAACAGGGAAACATAGAAAGGTTCTATTTTCCTAGGGATAGTTGGAGGAGTAATGACAAGATTATTCAGAATGGGCATGTTCTTTGGTGAATTAGGAGTTATCTGTTTAGTTTTCTATCTTATTTCTTGACACATTGGACCAAATTATCCAATTGATCAAGATTGGACTACAAATATTCAAAATTAAACATTTGTATTTTTGTCTTTCTGACATGATCAATTATTTCAAATGGTTGAATTAGACTAGGAATAGAGGAAAGCATTTCAACCTTTTGGGTTTTAAGAGGGATGGGAGGTGGGCTAGCTTGCAAAATTAAAGTAGAAGGTGAAGGTGAAATTGATGTATTTGCCTTTTGGGTGATCACCAGATCCTTTGACTGAAAGGGCAAAGTGGCTCCACACTTAGAAATCGTAATTATTGGTTGAGGTTGCTCTTCTGTCTTCCCTTTATTAGCTTGTTAGACTAATTTTTTCTTAGACTTGGTAAACACTACATATGATCCATCAAAAGCTTCTCCTTTACTTCTGGGTTCATCCTGATAGTTTAGAAAACCAATGTGGGAGTCACCAACTGATTCTTCTTGATTTTCTATAAAGATATCAGCATCATTTTCTTGATCTAATTTAGGCTAGAAAGAGAAATTTGATTCTGCTTTAAGATATTCCATTGCTAAATTGGTTGGAGGAGCTTCTAGGGCAAGTTTCCCTTGTGGGGGAGCAAGATGATTTTGTTTCCCTTGATTCCTGGCAACATTGCCCTGATATGACTAATTTGGGAATGTCCTTCTTGGCATATCTCTATATGAATAAGTAAAAGACATTCCTTGTGCCATTTGCTTTTTGAGATCAAGTAACTCATTTGCCTACTTCTGCACCATTAGATCTATGGTGCTTGTAGATACATATTCAAAGGGTGATAAAAGTTTATTCTATTTGGATCTCTTCTTATCTTCCCTACTAAGATGCGATCATCTTTTACCTCAGTGGCCAAATGTTGAGCTGAAATAAGATCTATTTGACCAAGACTTCTCAAAAGAAAACTTACTTCACATACTGAGAATTAATGAAGAAGCATTTGAGATTCTTAGGTATAGGTTGAGCAATTAGAGGAATTTTGTTCCTCAGTTTGTCAAATTTGGCTATGAAATCTCTCATTAGTTCATGAGGCTCTATCTTCATCTATGTAAGTTGAGCTAGAAGTGCATGTGCATCTTCTGTAGGTTTGAATCTAGCTTCAAACTTATCTTTAAGGGTATTCTTATCAGTTACTGATCGAGCCTGTAGATGATAAAACCAAACTGTAGCAACACCTTGTAATGTTTTCACAAATAGCTTGACTGCTACATCTTCAAATTATACTCCAATTACACCACAGGCTATGCTGAATGCTGCAATGTGTTCATCAAGATGAACTTTCCCATCACCATAAAATTTTAGGAAATTCTTCCTTGATCTATGTGGAAGCTCATGTAGAGGTGGAGTAAGATTGAGAGGACCAAAAGCATTACCCCAGGGGCCTTGAACTACCATTATAGGATTATGAAAAGGAGGAATAACAAATCTTAGAGGTGTTATTATTGGCAAAGCTTTATCAATAGTAGAAGTGGATACTTCATCTGGCAATGGAGATCTGACTTTAGTAGGAGGGAAGCTCTTGGTTCTTTGGAGGTGAGATGGTGAAGGAAATAGATCAAAATCACTTTTCTATACCAACTTGAATATAGGTTCAACAATACCTTTAGCCCTTTGGATTCATGTATACCTTGAATTTCCCAAATTGTGAAATAAAAATGGAAAAGAATTGACCTTGCTTAAGTTTAAAGCTTGAGGCTTTAAACTGTGTGTTCTTTCCTAATTAGTGTGGAGGTGAATGGTAAGGCTATAAATGGATAATGGGTTATATCCATAGTGGAGTTGCCAAAAAATTTTAGTTGAATATTTTGTCGATCAGAATATTGATAAACAAAATAGGTCTAATCAGCCAAATAAGGAAGATTGGTCATCCAAATGTGTAGGTTTACCACATCAAAAGGGGAATAATCTCTCCTCTCATCAAGGGGAGGTTCCCTATATATATATATATATATATATATATATATATATATATATATATATATATATATATATAAACAAAAAAAAATATTCAAGGGTAGGATAAACCATCCATCTCTCTTTTTTCAGAGATGATGTGTACAGATCAAAGGAGAAATCTCAAGGGAAATGAAAAAAGCACTCCTCTTCTTTTAGAAGTACTATTCAACAAACCACAAGAATACTCCAGGTAGTAATTGCAAAATGTAACAAAGGATGTAGTAACTAGCAAATTGAGATTTATAACAAAGTCTCCACCTAAATTGCCCAAGAGTTAGATATGAAGGACAATGAGGGCATAAAGTCACCACAAGGTCCTTTACATAGAAAAAAGAAAAACACTCTAAAGGCAATTATGGGGGCACAAAGTCTCTCCACAGTTGACTTCAGGACACCTTCTTGACTACTTTCACTAATTCTACTTGTTAAATTAAAGGAATAGAAAATATATTAAGGAAAAAGACATAAGAATAGTTTCCCCAACAATAAAGATATCACAACACAAAGTCTGAAAAGTCACTTGCTTTCTTATTCCAATAACAAAATATGATCAACAATCTGATCTCAAAGTCCCAGTAATGCCTTTCAATTTGGGTAGAGTTTCATTTTTTATTGTCAGACAGAGATGTTTTTACACTAACAAGAGAGTCCCTTATATAGCCACTTCAAAAAGGACTCAGGAACAATAACAAATCATGTTGCATTGAAATTTGTTAAGAAAACATGTTAGAATTTAGGGGCATCTACCCATTTGTTTTTCTCAATGCAGAGAAACAAGTCATGCTATTGAAATTTTGCATGTTTTAATGTCCACCTGGTGATCTGATCCTTCTTCATCATTCCTCCTTTTCTGGTTAATTGAATTAGGTCCTTGATTCAATTTGATGATCTGTTCTTTAGTCACTTCTTGTTGGTCTTGGCCTTAAAACCTTTGAATGCATTCAAGTACATAGATTTAAAACTACAAGGATTAATGGCTATTTCATTGTCATAACTTTGACATCTATGGGCACATCACTTTCCTAGGCAATTTCTTCAGCTTTGTCATTTGAGCTTTTTCAGAGGGAACCTACCCTTTGGGCCTTGAGAAATGATCTACTTTGGGTCAAGAATAGGCCATTGCAAGGGTATCTACCCTTTGGGTGGTCTCCAAATGGCCTTTAGGCTTCTTTCAGAGTCCTTCAGAACTTTCTTACGAACTTTTTCCATGGGTATTTTCCCTACAGACTTTTTCTGTGGGTAAAAAGTCTACAGACAATTTCTCATAGACAAAAAGTCTGCAAGAATTTGTTTTTTATTTGGCCTTCATAAATTCCTTTGGGATTTTCTCCCACAGCTTCTTTCCTAAATTTCTTCAAACTTTTTGTCTGAAGAAATTCCTTTGGACAAAAGTCCAAAAGAATTGTTTCTTGCCTTAGTCTTTTTCCCAAAGGAAGTCCCTTTGTCTTTCAACTACCTTAGATAAAATTTTGAAAGAACTTACCTTTGTGGATTCTTTGAAAATGACCCTTCCAAAGAGTGATTTTGTCAACCAAGTGCCCTCCACAAGGGCACTTGTCCTTTGAGAAGCTCTTTTGAACTTTTGCATTGAACCACTCCTTTAAACCAAGCTTTGAACCAAGCTGATGAACCAAGCTGATGGTTCAAGCTGATGAACCAAGCAGATGGTTCAAGCCGATGAACCAAGTTGATGGTTCAAGCTGATGAACCATTTGATTAAACCAAAAGCCATTGAACCATTTGATGAACTGACTAAGTGAACTGAAGCGTTGAACTGACTAAATTGAACCAAGCCTTTGAACCAAGCTTTGAACCAAGCTTTGATGAACTGACTGAATGAACCAAACCATTGAACCAACCATTAAACCAAGCTTTTGTTCAATGGTTCATTCCCTTTGATTTGGCTAAGTCCTTTTGATCCTTGTTGAACCAAATGCGTTAAACCTATTGAACCTTGAACCTGTTGAACCTTTGCACCAAAGTGGTTCAATGGTTCAAGCCTCAAAAACTTGTTCTTTTACTTGAACCTCATGTTGAACCTTTGAAACTATTGAACCTATTGAACCTAAGTGGTTCAAGGTGTAATGGTTCAATGGTTCAATCCTTACTTAAAAGCTCATTGATGAACTCTTTTGGTTGAACCTGGTCATTGAACCAACTCTGAAATCGCCTAAGTGTTGAAAGCTTGCTTCTTTCATGCAGAGTCTATAGAAATCAACCTGTGAAGTTTGTTGAACTTGGCCTATAGAGTTTGTAGATTTAACTACCTATAGAGTCCTTAGATTCAAGCTTGTTGAGTCCATAGATTCAAGCCTACAAAGTCCGTAGATTTCTGAGAAGCTTGAAAAATGAGGAATTTGAATGCCCGAAAAGGGAAGAGACAATTTTGGTCTGTAGGACCAAAATAGTTCAAATGTTGTCCCAAAAATGAGTAATATTTTTGGGGGACAACATATATAATCTATGATTGTGAAATTATATGAATATTAAAAAAATATTGATTGAAATTATTGATAATGGATGCCCTTGAATTAAAATAAGCAATATTATTACTTGGTCTATAACTATTATAATGTAGCATAGCTAAAATTGAAATAAATAGCACTCTTTTTCTCAATGTGCAGAAGAATTGATAAGTGATTACTAGATGTATTTGGATAATCATTGATCTGATTATATAGAGGAAATAATTTCACTAACCAACCTATCCAAATGCATAGTATGGGGAATTGACCATTTGAAATTTATGAAGTTGTTGTTGGAGCATGAGGAAGAAGGTCATAGTAGTGGACAAAGCAACAGTGGAACCCTATCTAACTTAGTGAAAACTTGTCCTAGAAGGACAAATATTTCTAATAAATGTCTTTAAGAACCTATAAGTTGAATAGGGATGAATGGAGTTGAAATAAGGATAGTTTTTTATTATATTTTATATTTTATGGTCAATAGAGGATCTCTTATGAATTTCAAGTTAGTGAAATGCTAAATGGACTAGATAAGGTAAGGATGCCAAGATTAAATATTGTGAATCACTTAATGATTAATTTTGTGTGACTACATTTTCCCCCTTTTCATTTAGTGATGCAAAAATGGGAAATTCTAGAGTAAATTAAATACAAACCTAAGTGTGTATACACATGTTGTATTTTGTTGTGAATATTGATCATGAAATATGCCTTAATGTAAAAACATGAAACAATGATATTAAAAGTAACTATTGTCCATTATTTTAAGTACTTTGAAATTTTAATTTTGAAAATAGAGCAAGGAAAGTATACACCTAAAATAGTATGAAATCTAATTTTCTATGTAACTTGAAAATGGATAGTTATTTCCCCATTATTGAGTAATTTAGAGAGATGTTGAACCTGTGGTAAAATGAGAGTGATCAAGTCTCAATTTGGAAACCTTTGAATGTTCTTACATTGGAAATATTTTATGCTCCTACTCTCATTTAACTATGTAGAGTACCCTATAAAACATTGATGGGGTGGAACTACCAAATGTGGCTTGTTATAAATATAAATGAAACTATATACATTGTCATCAAAATCTAATGTGGCACACTTGCATCAAGAAGATGAATCATACTATTAAAGATGGATCTAAAATCTATATGAAACATTAAAAATCAGTAAAATTTTAAATTTACATATATTAACTTGAAAATGAAAGAGTATCATTCCCTCTATATTTTTTTGAATTGATACTATATGAAATAAAAATATGTGTACAACTACATGCAAAATATACAACTCCCACTAGGAACATGGATTGGTTTTGATATGGATCTAACAGTTGGGGTGGATTTGAATGAGTGATTTACCCTATGCCTATGTTTTATGATATAGATTAGCCCTATGTATATAAATCCATGCTCTCTCTGAGGGATAGAACAAATGACCTCCACTATATAGCTAAAGTGAGAGCACCTATATAAATTCTATTTAATAGCATATAGATGTGAAAAACTACCCTAGTATCTCTATTCTATATATTTATAGTCACATATCATTCCATTTATAACATTTCAACTATTTAAATATGTAATTATTTTTAAAACTTGTACCTATAAAAATGAGTGCACATGCATGTCAAATGCCACTATAACCTAAAATTATGAATCATGTTGTAATTTTGAAACTATATAGATCCATAAATCTAAAATTTACTCATGTAGACTTTAATTCTTAAGATAAGCCCATAGTGATGCCCCCTTTTGAGATAAGAGATGTATCATACAATTCATTTATCTCAAAATAATAAATATGTAATATGTATAAGATGTAATCACATAGTAGCAATTCAAATTTTAAATACGTTTCATCATATTATTTAAATATATCATTGAATTTGGATATGTTAGATCAATATATCATTGAAATACCTAAGCATAATGTGCATGATATATATTTTGGCACTCAAGTAAGAATATAATATATAATTAATGCATGATATGAATCATGGAACCATAGTAACAAGCAATGTCATACAATTTGAAAATAATGTCACACATAAATCTCAAAGGCCACATATAAGGGACATGTGAATGTCACATAATAACATAAGGGAAAGGGCCACACATAAATGGTAATGTAGTAACATTAAACCAATATTTTTTTACATATAATTCTATAGGCCACACACAATAATCAAGAAATTTATATCTTATCATACATTAGAGTAAGAAAATGAAGGATAAAAGAAATGAGACTAAGTTGCATCTACCATATGTATCTATATCACTATTAGAAACTGTAGTATATTCATGTAATACACATATAGTATGAGTGATTAACAAAAAATTATATCATATTTATCTAAACATGGTAAAAATGTTGTGGATAGATATTTTTTTTTAATTGTTGATGGAGAATTAACAAATACATGTTGCTAACATATCAAGAATATTGGTAGATGAAGGAAGCCCAACATCAAAACCATGTAAAATTATGTCATGTATTACACTCAAATACCTTGTGAACAGTAACATATATTAGAAAACTAAAATATGTTATCTATCTAACATAGAATAAATAACATATGGAAATAATAAATTTATCAATAATTAAAAATGCTTTTGAGGTCCTGATTTTAAAATTTTTGGGGAATATTTTAGTTATTTACATGTTTTTGAATTTTGGACATATTTGATTTATTTTTTAATTTTTTCCATATCTAATTTATTTTTTATTTTTTTAAAATATTATAATTGAAAATTACGTAAGATGTAAGGATATTGAAATAGAGGAAGTGGGAGGGATTAAAAAAATACTCAACAAGGTGTTAAATCATATGTGGTAAGGAGGAAAACAAGTGATTGTTTGCAATTTATATGCAAACGAGTCATAATAATGTATCTTAAATTATTAATATGAATAATAATGTACATGATCCTCATGAGTAAGATAGATATTTGATCATGTATGTTCAATGAAATCCAAATATGGTGGGGTGTAATAGTAGGAAATAATGAGCATTTAAATTAGTTTTAAGTTAGTTGATTTGGATTATTTGAATTATTTTTAAAATCAAGAGAGAAAGTACTCAAAGTGAAACATAAAGCCAAGGGCTATAAGAATTATTAAATAAGGGATAAAATAATTATTGATGAAGTAAAATTAATTAATCAATGTACAAAGTAAAGTATAACTAATCAATAAACTTAACCCAAATAGTGGATTATGAAGTTAGAAGTTTTTTCCAAATAAGGATCTCATCAAGAGGATGCATTGATGCCTAAATATGTACCACCTATACCCAGAGTGTTTAAGAAACAATTCTCATTTTTGAATTCCTAAGAACCCAATGCATCAATTACAAGTTATTATAATCCTATTATATTTTGGTGGAATAGAGGTAGAACAAGAGACTGTTTCATGATATTTCTATTATTTGGTGGTTGGGAGCCACCATGGCCAAATAGTGGATCTATGTGAAATATGTAGTATACTATGCTAAAGATGGTGAATTATGATCAAGAACTAATCTAATAACTAATTTAAGATATATATTTATAGTAACCATTAAACTAAGGTGATATGATTAAAAAAGAAGTAAAAGGAAGTGTAGGGAAAAAATAAATGTTGCTGATCTTAATTCCAAGCATCATGACAATGTTTAGATTTCATCTAGGCATGCACTTAACCAATTTGTAACATTAAATAACTTAAGCCCAAATACTACCACACACCAAGAAAACTCTTGAGGAAGGTGAAAATAATGTAAATTAGAACTTGGTTCACTTTAAAGATTCACTCTTGTAAGCAAACAACATTAGCCCAAATTCAAAATAAGTGAAAAAAATGAAATAAGACTAAGAACTTTAAGCTAATCTAGCATTGTAACAAATTAACAACTCTACATTTAAGTTACACATCAAATATCCATAAGAACCATTAAAATTTAAAAGTGAAACCAAACAACTGAGAGAGAAACCATATAAAACTTCACACAAGCAATACATATTAAAAATTCTCCTCATAATTACACTGCATGGAAAACCTTATCTAATTTGTATGATAAGAAACCTAGGCATAATAAGATAGACATCCATATGAAGTTTTTTACTTTATCTTTAGAGTAATATGGTGATATGGGATAATACATGTCTAAGTTTAATAATATTAATACTAAGTACATTAAGGATGGGTTTGGAAAATTAGATGATGATCTCATAGTTAGTACTGCATTGAAAGGACTACCTACATCCTATACGAACTTTGTATAAATGTTGCATGTTTCTGACAAGATCAAATTCATCACTTTTTATAAATTGGTTGAGATGCTTATTAAATATGACCTCTCTCTATCTAAGTAGTCCAATAAATTTGAGGAATCCCATGTTTTTAAGTCTAAGCCTAGCCCATATTCTTTTGATCAACAAAACAATAGAGGGAACAATTATAGAGGGAGTTAAGGATACAGAGGAGGAAAATTTGAAAACTAAGGTAGATTTAAAATAAAAAGTCTATCCATTATAATTCAAATGAGATGATTCATAGAGGACATGGTCACAACTCTTATAGAGGCAGAGGTCAAGGTAGATCAAACATTTAGTGTCATAGATGTGGGAAATTTGGCCATATTGCCTCTCAATGTAGGTTTCTTTTTCAAAAATTTAGAGGCCAAAAAAATTAACTAAGTCTAACTCTACTCAATATGTTGACCATGATTATGATGAGTCTAAAAATTTTTCTCATGAATTTTCATTCACAGCTTTAGGGAACATTGCTTATATGGAATATGAGGCTAGAGATGAGCTCATAGATGTATGGGTTTTAGATACAAGAGAAACTAAAAACATGACATCTATGTGAGACTTATTTTGGAATTTCAAAGAAGATTATCTCTCTCTAGTATCCTCAGAAGATAAGTCTATGCATACTCCACAAGGTCTTGGGTCAATTTGAATTCTCCTTCCTAATAGATTTATCAAATACTTGGAGAATGTTTGGTATGTTCCCACATTGCAAAAACATATTATTTCCTTGGTAAATATTTGAAAGAAATTTTATCAAATTGTTCTTTAAAATGGGTTCATTTATATCAATTCAATGAAGCATGGATATAAAAGCATGCATACATGATATGAGGATGGAAACTTGGTTATATTACATTGTAAAGTGATTCCTCCCATAGTGGAACTTGTAATAGTTGTTGATATAAGTACAGGTACTATGTTTACACAATGGTTATGGAATATTCTCTATGGAATATTTTAATTTTCAATCTTTAGTGGAATTGTAGAAATATGGTATGGTGAATGGGCTTCCCACTTTTTTCAAAGATAGTATTATTTGTGAGTCACATGTTTTGGGAAAACAAAATTTTGAAAAATTTCCTAAGAATTCTTCATGGAGAGCTAATATATGTTTTTAGTTAGGTCATGGTGATTTATATCACATGAATAAGTCATCCATTAGAGGTTTTAGGTAGTTCTTTTTGTTTATTGATGATTTTTATATGATGACTTGGGTGTTTTTCATGAAAAATAAATCAGAATTTTTCACTAAGTTTGTTGAGTAGTTGCACTTAGTTGAAAAAGAAATAGGTTCACACTTGGTCACTCTTCATTTAGATAATGGTGGTGAGTATACTTGAAATTATTTTTTGGATTATTATCATGAACTGGTATTCATCAATAATATAATAATGCTTAGACTCCACAACATAATGAAATATTTGAATGAATGAATTATGACTTTAGAGGGTACATCATGAGCTATGTTTCATTATAAATACTTCGATGATATGTTTTGGGAAGAATCCATTGGTACTCCAGTGTATTTGAGAAATAGGTCCTGCATATCTACACTTTTGATACAAACTCCATATGAGGCTTGGTATGGGTTTAAACCAAAATTTAAACACTTGAAAGTTTTTGGATGCCTTTGTTTTGCCTTAGTTCCCAATGAACATAGAACTAAGTTGGAATCACAATGTTGAAAATACATATTTCTTGGATATTTAAAAATAAAAAGGGGAATAATTTGATTACACATGATACAAGCAAATTCATAGTGAGTTAGGATGTGGTATTCAATTAATTTGGTACTATGAACACTATAGATATTGATTCTCAATTTGATAGGTTAAATAGTACTATTGAAAAATGTGATAAGGGATTGAATAATGAGGGAAATTATCAAAGGTTGTGGTATGAAACTACTATCCATTATATTTCATCTCCTTCTTATAATATTTCATAGGTTCATGACTTAGAATTTTTAAAAAATTCTCTAAATCTTCCTCTAAATGGTGCACATGATGAGAATTATCATGTCCCTAACTTGAATAATTCAAAAAAATATCCAAAATGGGATCAAAGTACTTTTTATAACTTGAAATTAGATGAATTTGGTTTAACAGGTCCCAAGAGTTCTCTTAAATATGTGAACTATGTAATTATTTTTACTACTTGTTCCACTGAACCATCTAATTTTGAGTAAGCTTTTATTGAACGTGTTTGACAACATGCACTAGAAAGTGACTATGATGCAATACTTAACAATAATACTTGGGTTTTGGTTGATCCTCTCCCACATGTTCAACCCATAGGATGTAAATGGATTTATATTACTAAGTATAAACCAGATGGCTCCATTGATAAAAATAAGGCAATACTTGTTTTGAAAGGTTATGTGCAAAAAGAAGGTATTGAATATGATGAAATATTTGCACCAACTACCAAATGTCACACTATTAATATGGTCCTTGCCTTAGTAATAAAAAATGGTTGGAAAGTACAATAGATGGATGTTAAAGGTATTTTTTTTAATGGTGATTTATAAGAAGAAGTAAATATGAAACAATGCCAAGGTTTTGAGAAAGTGGGTGTAGAGCACAAGGTGTGCAAATTGATCAAAGATTTGTATGGGATAAAATAGTCACCCAAGGCTTGGTATGAGAAATTGGATTCATAATTGAATAAAATTAGATTTAAATGTAGTGAATCTAATAATACTCTCTGTTTTTGAGTGTAGGGTAAGAAATTGGTGATTTTTATTCTCTATGTCGATGACTTGTTTATCATAGGCAATGATGAAAACCATAAAAATTCTATGAAGAAGGAATTTAAAGATGGGTTTGAGATGATAGATGTTGGAATTATTCAATATTATTTTTGGCATATAAGTAACTCATAAGGAGCATAGTATTTTCATTTCACAAACTAGGTATATTTATAAGTTATTAAATAGGTTTGGCATGAGTGATTGCAAAACTTCCCTCACTCCTATGGAAAGTAACTATAATTTTATAAGGATGATGACAATGCCTTTTTTGATGGCACCAAATATAGATAATTAGTGGGAGGTTTATGACTTCTAGGCTTGATATATCATTTTTAGTTAGAATTTTGTCTAGGTTTATGCATTAGCCTAGATAAATTCATTATCATGTAGCAAAAATTGTAGTTTGTTACCTTAAAGGAATGAAAACATATATCCTTGAGTAACACCACAAAAAGAAATTTGAACTTTTTGGGTATTGTGATGCATATTTTGGTGGATGTGTGGATGACAAAATATCCATAACAAGATACACTATGCATATGGGTTCAACACCATTTTCTTGGTGTTGTAAGAAGTAGGATATAGTGTAAAATTCATCAACAAAATCAGAGTAAACTGCATCATGGGATGCTTCCAAAGAGTTTTTTTACTTATGAGACATTCTTGAAGATCTTTAGATTTCTCAAATTGATCCTACATAGTTATACATTGATAATCATAATTCAATTAAGAAGTCCAAAAATATAATATTTCAGGCCAAAAAAAACATATGGATATCAAAAATCATTATCTATGAATGTTGGTGGCAAAGAAATCACTTGATCAAATATATTTCCCAATTATTGATTAGATAGATGATATTTTCATAAAACCCATTAATAGAATCAAATTAGAAAAATTTAGAAAAATGTTAGGCATGTGTCTAAAGAATTGACTTTGGATAATAGGGGGTTTGTTAGGACTTATTCCAAAGTCTTAACTTAGCCTAGGATTTTGGTAAGTTAATTTAAATAAATATAAATGGGGCATGCTTATTTTTATAAAGATACCCCTATAAATAAGTTAAGTTTTATTTATTAGGTTAATTTATATTTGTGTTAATAAATAAGTCTACCTTACAAGTTGTATTCTCATAAATAGTTGATTATAGGAATTAGTTGGTTTTTACTGGTATGAGGTGAAACCTTTATATTTATGTCTTGCTTTGTAAAAAAGGGTTAATAGAATGTCGGCACCCTTTCTATGTACTTGAGTTTTTGAGATTAATAAAATACTTATGGACCCACACTCAGTGGGCACAAGATTCAACCTAGTGGTTTATGTGATATCATAAATTCCAAATGCATTTATGATAAATGTTAAAAAATTCACCATTGTGGAAGAACATATTTGACTTAGTTGATGTAGTCTGTAACAAGAGATAAAAATATATGCCTAACTACATATCAATGGGCTAATTTAATATGATAATGGGTGGTTTATTACATAGTAATAGGTCGACTTAGTTGGTAAGGAGGATAAAGATGACTATGTGTGATAGGGATGACTTAATTTGTTGGATAGGTCCAATATAATATTATAAAATGAGTCCACCTATGTATGACATGGCTGATATAGTATTTCAAATCAACAAGATGGTTGATGTAGTAATGAATAAGATGATCTAGTTGTAAATAAAAGTTGTTGATCTATATCACAACTAAGATACAAGGTTGATTTAGTATTAAACAAGCCAATTTTATAGGAAACTTAGGAACATGAGAAACTAAATCAAATAAAACAAGTTAAATAGTTAATTTGTTATTTTTTAATAATGTATTTAGACTATTTATAACATGAATATCTAATACATCCTTTATTATTTGATATTTTTAGAGATGTTAGGGGTATTGGGACTTGATAGATGCATTATGGCTTCCAAACCTAATGGATCGATTGATTCATGTGGACAGAGCATGATTGGTCGCACTAGGTTTTTGAGGTATCATGGAAATGAGGTAGATCCTACTTAGTGTTGATCTTGTTGTCATGTTCCTTGGATCATGGGAATGGTTGATCAACACTTTTTGATGGGTGGTCAATTGGGATACCATTGACAAGGGTGTCACACTAGATAATGTCCATGAATCATTGGGACTACCCATAAGAGGGATACTAGTGATTATTGGGACACTAGATGATCTTGAGGAGAGGTGATCACTAGCTTGATGGGTGACATGTTCAAATTGGATATATCCAAGATTGAGGGTGAGTTCGTTTGATGTATATATTATGGATATTAAAAACATCTAGAAGTTAATTGTAATATTTGTGACAACTCAAATGAAGTGTCACAAGTCAAATGATAAGGTACCACTATACATTATAGCCTTATGTTAGTCCATCTTAGATCAGGGATAAATCTATGATTTTGGGGCTATTATCTGGGTTTATATCATGAATTATATGTATGGGATGATTTCCAGAGGGAAGAAGACCATGGGTCTTATTAATTTATTGAGTTATTGGATATATGAGAGGTTCTCCCATATATCGACCATTTGGATTACCCCATGTGGTTGATAATAGATTACCTTAGTTTATGTGATGGAGGCAAGACCATGTAGCTCATGACATGCCCCATGTGCTAGTTTGGAAGACTATCATATGAGGGGTGATCATGTGGTATACACACATGCACATCATGACTATATGGCCTAGTTGGTCAAACATTACTATAGGGTTGGGATGGGTGCATATCATCGGCCACCACACCTCATGGGTAGATCCACATTTGGTGGCATACTTACCAAGGTAGATCAAAATCCCACACCTATTAACCCCTATAGTAGTGATTTAATATTGGGAATGACATGTTATAGATCTAAGGGGGAGAGGAGGAGGAGTACCAATGGAGATACCTATTATTAGGCTATGATGTGCTAGACCATGGACTAGTTAAACATGACAAAAGTTGGTAGTAGGAAGAAATTACATGGATGTGGATATGGGCACATAATAGGCACAACAATAGTAGTAGAAATCATCCTGACCACACTAAAAATAGAGGCATTAATATTAAGAGAAATTATAGGCAAGGGTATAGAATAAAAAGAACCAATAACTACTCTAGGACATAACTAGTCCATGGAGGTACCTCTTAGGTGAAGATCATGATATGATTGAATGGTGACTCTAGATTTACATTGGTGTGGATGATACCTATAGAAGAGGCTCACAGTAGATGCAAAAATGGAAAGACCATGCCTAAAAGGTGAGAAGATGGGGAGATGATGATTGGTGACACTAGTATTGGTGAGAAATGTTGTGATTTTGTTTTTAAGCTTTAAATAAATGACACTAATTGCATTTTACTATAGTAAATACATAGATTTTTATATAAATATGTAACCTAATGTCTATCTAGTTTAGTTTTGTAGATCATACAATAGAGGATATCATATGGGGATCTCTATTTATGGATGTACACCATGACATTTTAAATGAGGTGCTGGCTCCATAAAACCCCACCATACTAGATGATCTTATGGTACTATCTTCATGAACCCAAGAAATATAGTTTATATTAGTAGGGGAGTCCATGAGGTAGTTTTAGGCATGTGGGGATGGATTTTAACCATTGGTAGGGGTGGGAGAGGCATAGGCATAGGCCTGGTAGGCCTTGGCTCAAGAAAGAGTGACACACATGGCTACTACTATCCTTCTTAGATAGGTGTAATCCTAGGTTTCCAATCTATAGGGATAGGTAGTAGGTTTTAGATCTTGGACTACCTCATTATAACATACCATTTAGATTGGACATCCTAGGCATCTATGGGTAGCATTGCCTAGTCACAAGATAGGCATGATGGAGTTAGGCCTTAAAGCTAGAGCTATTTACTTTATATTTTATATAAAACACATGATATATATATATATATATATATATATATATATATATATATATTGATGTTGATATTTCTATTGATCTTATGAGTTGTACTTGGATGCGGATGTTAATGCATGGATATATTTATTTCTAGCACATGAATTTAGTTTTTGTTGTATATGCTATCATAAATATATGTTGAGTGTTTTATTTTATAGCATTATGTGATAAACATGCATTGTTAAAAATAAAAAGACAAAAAATGACTTGAAAAAGTATAAGTAATAAAAAAACAAATATACTACACACTATATCATGATGGGAAATGTATAATAATAAAATATGACTAAATATAGTAAACCAAAGATGGTAAAATGGATAAAAAATATTTTTAAACCATGTAAAAGATTTTCACCAAGTTAAAATAAATAAAATAACACTATATCACATTGGGAAGTATGAAAATAATATAATAAAATAGAAGGC
Source organism: Torreya grandis (assembly GCA_037957365.1). Taxonomy (NCBI): domain Eukaryota; kingdom Viridiplantae; phylum Streptophyta; class Pinopsida; order Cupressales; family Taxaceae; genus Torreya; species Torreya grandis. The sequence goes on along the minus strand of JARHVA010000766.1, from coordinate 3,983,939 downwards.
ACATGAAAACCAAATGGTATAAAAACAAAACAATTGAGTCAATAAATCATACTAAATCATGTTAGGAAGTATAAAAGAGAAATAACATTGGAAAAATGAACTTAAATTGATCACACTAATTTAAGCTCAGAAGTATGAAAAATTAAATAAAAATGGTTGTAAGCATAGATGCAATAAGAAAATAAGAAGATAAAAGTGAAATATCAATGAAGTAAGCATAAAAATACTTTATCAAGATGGGAAGCATATCGATGACATGTAACTCATAATCAATCACTACTTATCTCAAATTTGACTCATATATGTTCATTACGACTTGGGTATTGGAATATTTTGTGAGGAAGGCATCGCCCTATACAAGGTCTTACACTGTAACTCACAAATGGAACACCAACAAAGTTGAAATAACTATGGGAATGATTTTAAAAGGTGTTTTAATGTGGTAATTTGTAAATAAGGATTGTTGTTACCCATAGTCTTACAATACAAATTAGAAATGGGATATTTAGGGGGATGATCAATTAACACATGATATTTATCAAGGGGAAATATTAGGAATGTTTTAAATGAAAGAGGTAATGTAAATGCATAATGTAGGCATACATGAGAAGACCTTAGGAAACATGAGGCACACTAAGGACATAAAAAATACAATAAATGGATAGTGACCATCAATATACAAAGGATACCCATTCACAATAAACACAAAGTTGTATATGAAAATAATTTAGATAAGAAGATCGAATCATGTTGGTTGAATGAACAAGAAAATAAAAATGGACCTACATCCCCACAACATGTTCCCCATTCCTCAAAAATGTTTAAAAATACATCAGTATACTATGAATATTGGGTACTTGTGTGAGAAACTAGGTAGTACTAAAAGATTTTTTTATTATGCTTTTTCAATATACTAGCCTACCACACAACAATGGACCTGAATCTATCATGAGGCCAACTATGGAGTTTTATTTTTAATTAAAACTAATAATATGTGATTTGAATCATGTATTTTAGTGTGATTTGACTTTTGAATTTGGTATGTTGCCTTTTGTATCATTGCCTTTTGTTTAAATAATTTAGTTTATAAATTCTATGCATTTTAAGATTCCTCGTCCTTAAGGATTTGGAATAACCAACATTAGAGATGAAATTGATACACATGAATGAGATTTTAAATTTAGCTAAAAGAAGCTAAGTATCCAAAGACATGACTAACTAAAACACTTAGGCTTACGTAAAAACTAGTATGTTATCTCAAGTTTCAACCATGTGTCTATTTAGTTTGTGAAAAGAAATAATATAATAAATAGAGATCCCAAGTGGACTGACAAGATAGATAATTACAATGAGATTAATTTTTTAATAATTGATCATATGGTAAATAAGGATTACTAAGGGGAGTTTGGTTTGTATAACCAAGTCACAATAATTATTTGTGTTGGATGAGATAAGGTAGAAAATAATCATGAAAAAAGATAAAGACATCCATGATAAATAAATAAAATCATGAATATAAGCATGCAAAAATAATCCATAAGAAAAAATGAAAGAAATGAAACCATATAAAAAACATAATACAAAATTAAAATATTCATGTAAGATAGATAACTGAAGAAAAAGTTGACATAAAGTCAAATTATATGAAATATAAATAAAATTGGATCACATGTCCAATCCAAAATCATAATGAAGGTAAAAGTGAAGGAAAATAATGGTTTGTTCAAAAATAATTATAAATGTATCCATGAATATAATCCATAACATATGATATGTCTCTATGAAGATGGATCCTAACTTCAATAAGAGTCTCATCGATCCTCAAGGAAAGATGTGGAAAGACCTCTCATCAAATCTCCTCTACATAAAATGTAATAATATATGAAATATCATACTCATGAGTACCCTCATTCATATAATACTAAAAAAGGGGAAAATATTTTGGAATAGGAATGGTATTTGTGGGATAGGTATATGACACCACCAATGGAGAAGGAACCATAGGTGGGGGAGAAGGTGAAGGTGGTACAAGAGCCATAGGTGATGAAGGAGTGACAAGTGGAGTGGGAGATATAGGTAAATAAAGAGGATCCTTCTTATGTGGATGATCTATTGGAGGGGGAACAATGAGTGCATGAATGGTCATGAGGTTATCATGAAGATGTTGCTAGAGGATGCATCAAAAATTAGTCTAAAGGGTACCACATTAGTGCCAAAGATAATATACCTCTCCATATTTGGGAATATATTTAGGAAAAAACATAGGAGGAGGTATATACTTGTATTTAGGTTGAGGAAGGGTAGGGAAAAAGGTGTGATATATTGTCAAAGATTTTGACAATAGGTGTATTAATGATTATCTATGTTGTGGAAGAAATATATATGGCTGTTAGTAGACTTTATGGGTTTACTAATGAAAGGAGTAGAATCTAGAGTCAAGAAAGACTGGTGTAATTGACATGTACTAGTATAATAAAAAATAAATCTAAGAATTTCATAATAAGGGTGATCAACCCATTGGGTGGGTAAGGGATCAATATATAGTAAAAGAAGAAGTTTATGGCTAAGGGGAGATAGGGTTGGTGGAGAAATTAGGTGAGGCTAGGCTAAAGGAGAAGTAGTATCAGATGTAGCATGAAGCTCAGCTAAGGGTAGAGTGGGAGTAAGGACTAGATTAGGCTTAGATAAGGGAGGAGAAGGATTTATAGAGGCTTAAGGGTAGTTACAATCATATCTAGGGGAGGTAGGTTATAAGGATCATGGTATCTAGAAAAATGATAAGGACTAGTCATAATATATCCATAAGCATTCTCCTGAGAGCTTTAGTAGAAACTAGAGGTGTTCCACAAGAAATCCCTATCTCTACCCTATGAACAAAAAAATAATACTAAAATTAGGAACTATGTATGATATAATACAATAAGAAGAATGAAAAGACCAAAACAAAAAAGAATGATAATGAAGGATCTCAACATCTCTAGCCTAAACAAGACCTCATATAAATGAATCATGTAAAGTATAACTATAATCATAATCAGGTGTATGAAGGTCTAAAGTGTAGGTAGGTATTATCTTCTCATCAAAAGTTTCATGATGAATAAAATGTTGAGTTTTAATTAATACCATATGTATATCATTGATAAGTGGTTAATGGGAATGCATCTATAAGGATGGTGGAAGATGTGAAATGAGATGAGGAGAGAGATATGAAGTTTTTATATTTAGGTTTATATCATCTAGCTCATTATCATCAAAGTCTAAGAATTTAGGTGGTATGATCCTGATGAGTTTAGGGTAACCACAATAACCTCGAGTAGAGTTGATAGGAAAATTGAAATGTTGAGATTCCTAGAATGGAATACTCAATAAGGGTTCAAGGATTATAATTTTAAATAGGCCAATTTTTTTTAATGGTTCCAAAATTTAATGGTTGGTGTCTAACTTTAATCACCTAGATAATACCATTATGGGAAAACTTGACATATTGGCAAGTAGAAGAGGCACCAACCCTTATGAATTGATTTCAAGGCATGCCAAACAAGATATTTTAGGAAAAGGTAAAATTGATTATCATAACCTTAACTCAAATAGTGATAGGTGGGAGGGTAATAGGGATCTACATGCAACCTAAAGGAGGTGTTTGACTTCGATCATAACCTTGACATGTGTTGTGTGTGGAGTTAAGATTGCAATTGGAATATCCAATACTTTAACGAAGTCAAGGGAGGAAACACAAGTACCAAAACCCTCACTAATAAAAGGACATTGGACTTGGATATCATTAATTTGAATGCTTATAAAAAGTGGAGGATAATCCACACACATCAAAATCTCATCTAAGATCATGGAAGTAATAGGAAATTTAAGAGAAAAATAAGTGTAAATTATTTCATCAACATGTATAGACATATATTTGTATTGTTGTAAGATATTATCTTATGACCTATATAAGGTAGCTTCACATGATATGAGGGGATGATGAGGATGTTCATTTTGAACAATAGTTTCAATAGGTAGTTGTGATGATGTAAAGTAGTTTTCATGAGTTTAGGAAAGGGTATTTGATATGGGAGATTAATAAGTTCTATGATAGGGTCCCAATCATCATAACCTAGGGGTGGACTATTAGAGATAGGTGTGTAATATTGGAGTAACTCCTAGGAAGGAGGAGTAGAAGTAAATTCAAACTTGTGTTGATAATACATGGTTGGTTTAGTTTTGGGGAAAATTGGTTGATTATTTTTATATGATGGTGTAGTTGATTTGGGTTTATCTTGAGATAGGTTTGAATAAATGTTAATAGAAGGCTTAAGAGTGTTTTTATGGGCGTATATATTGGGGGAGTTATATAAATAGTGTGAGAGGTTTTATCCAATGGAGATGTCAGAATTGGTTCTTGAAAATAAATAAGGTCTTCTCTCCCTAACTTTTTTATGTGAGATGGGGAAGAATATTGGATAACATGAAAATTTGGGTATGGTTGATGCATGTGTGTAGGATGAGAATAAATGAAATCAACTACCCTTGAAATATTAGTAATGCTTACCACATTCTCTTTAGGAGTTTAGTAATATTAGTCATATGCTTGTTGGAATTTACAAATGAGTGAATCATGATCAAAATTTTGGCCAAGGAGGAAATCCATAGCTAAGTTATGTAATTGCCTACAAGTATCATCAGAGTGACCTTAAATTACATGAAACCAACAAAATTTATTTGGATCATACTATGATTTCATAGCAAAAGCGGGTTCAAGCTCTCATGTGAGAGGCCTTAGAAGATGCTTTTGAAGTTTTACTAAAGATAATGGATTATGAACATTAATTTTGTTTATTTGACAAAATTGAGGATTAGGGGTGTTATTTAGAGGGGAAGACTATTCCATAATAGGGATCAGAATAATGGCTTGAATATTATGAATGGTATCATAGAAATTGGTGACACCATTATTGGTAGCATGATGATTTTTATTTTTGATGACCATGTGAGTGCCCATGGGAGGTTTAGATGGCTCAAACTAATGCATGATGAAATTTTGGAATTCGGCTTGATTAAGGGCCTCTTATAAATTTCATGGATAGAGAGAGAATCCTTCCCTGATATTTCAACTTGGGATAAAAATCATTAGTGAATAAATGAAAGAGATTAACATCCATCATGTTATTCTCACACTTATTTAAAAAGGTCTTCCACTATTTGATGAAAACTTGTGTGGTTTTAGTTTTAGGTTTCATGCAATTGATAAAATGAGCCAAGTTATTATCAAGAGGTCATTGGTTTGAAAATATTATACTAGAGAGTTAATTAGACCTTAAAAGAAAGTGATATAATAGGACATAAGTTTATTATACCAATCTAAAGAATCTGTAGAGAGGGTTTTTCTAATGTACCTAGAGAGATGTATAATAGCATAATAGTGAACAAGTAGTTTAATACCACATGTCTAATAATAAGGAGTTGGGTATATTGGGATAGTATAAATAAATGGGCATATGATAGTATAATGTATCAAAGAAGTTATTTGTAATAGAGGTTGATCTAAGAAGAGGTTGCCCTTGAAAGTGGCCTATGATATAGAGTTATTACTTCCATAAAATAAATGTTATGTTTGTAGTAAAGTGTTTCAGATCAATTTATACATGATTTATTGTCATTTAATTATTTTTAGGAATGAGGTTCCTATCATTGGTATCATAGCTTCCCATTTGGTCTTACTATAAATGATGCATTTTTGGTTTAGGTCGATGTCCTCTATTGTCAATTTAACTTTTGGTTCTCATGGAGATTCCCATTTTCTCTAGAGATAATCTCACTAGTGTATTAATTTAACTTTGATAAACTGGTATAGTTTAGGAATATCAGACTAAGATGACATCTCTAATACATTCTTTATTTTTTGCTTCATAAGTGGATTTTAAGATGAGATTCAAGTAAATGTTCAAATGTGGAAAATATAATATATGAAGGAAGATATGGGATTAGCTAAGATCATAAAAGACTGCATCTACTATAATCATGGAGAGACACCTTTATTTTTACATCCCTACACAACACCACCTCTTTATGACATCAATAAACTAGACATTGATTACCTTTTAGATGCACCTCATCAAGTTCCAAACAAGACCATTCACTAAATCACCATGCTTGAGCAAGCCCCTGATGAGCCTAATCTGATAATCATAGATCCCAAATAGGGAATTGAGTCTTCAAATCCCCTACATAATAATTCTAAGTGGGATGGCATGTTAGCTTACCAAGTAGTGTATTTTATGCACTCTTGTTCTAACTTTGAAGTGTTGATTGTCAAACTTCAAATTTTAGTTATCAAATCTAACCTCATGTTTCAAGTTAAGGTAAATCAATCCATCAATATTTATGCACTTCACTCTCATGTTGTAGTGTTTGAGTTCACATTTTTGTTTTAATTCTCACATCCTTGTCTCAGAGGAAGACATAGAAGTCTAATGGTCAAGCCTCCATTTAGTTAGCATCCTATTTTATTATGTAATTATTATCATGTTTCAAGGAATAAATTTTTATAATGGGGATGGAATGTAATGTAGATAGAGAGAGGTATAATAATGTAATATTTAATAGTGGTTTAGTACCACATGTATAAGAATAAAGAGTTGTGTAGACGAGAATTAGTATAAATAAAGAGGTATTGGTTAGTGTTAAGAATATAAGAAATTATTTATAATTGAGCATTGATCTTAAGGATGTAGACCCCTTAAAGTGGCATGTGATTTGGAGTGATTCATTTTACAAAAGGAATATAGTTTTAATATATTCAGTATTTATAAGAGTTTTTATATTTTAGCATACATATCCCTAATAGTTTTTACTAGTAGTTTGGTAGCAACAAAAATGTTTAACTTGATCCAATCTTTGTAAAAATTACCAAATGTTTTTAAATGTAAGGTAGGATCAATTGACTTGTTGCAACTAATGGTAGGTGTGATACATCTTATATCTATTTTTATAATTTGATGTCTAAGAGGTTCATTTTTAAGATGTTTAATTATATTGTTAATAAGGGGTGGTTCGGGAATGAGGTTGGCATGGGAATCTTGAAGGGGACATGGGGGAATTTTTATTTTGAAATCCCCATGGAACTTAGTGAGGTGGAATTTAAAATTGAATAAGGTGATTCTAAATTTGGACCATTTGGTTGGTATTATTATCTTGAAAAGACTTCATTTGATTAAAATTTTGAAATAAGAGTTGATCAGTTTGGATAGTATTTTGACTAGTTTTTGTGGCATGCAAAGTACTAGCATTGGTATTAGTGGATTTTATTCCACTATGATTAGTGGCATTCATAAAACTAGTGGCTTGAGAGGCATCAATAGAAAAGGAGGTACTATTAGCATGATTAGAATTTGTAGCAAAACATGCACAAGTATAATGATTAGCATTAAAAAAAAATTTAAAAAAAACTAATGGTGTTATTACCATTGGTAGAGAATGGTGCAATAGTGGAGTGTTTCAGAAGGAGGGGTATTGGAAAAGGCCCAATAGATGTTGAACTAGAATTTTAATAGATATACTTGACAGGAATGTTTAAGAAATCAAAGAAGAAGAGGCTATAGTATGATAAGGAGTCAAAATATAAGGGAAAGGTTGAGAAGTAAAGAAGGTATCACCCTCAAATAAAGGAGATAATGTGGGGTAATGTGAATGGGGTTATTATATTTGACCACTTCATGATATTTTAAAAATTTGATGGTTCTTTTCTCCTATGTTGAGGAAACTCATTAATGAAGAAAATCATTTCAAGAGTGTACTCTAGTTCTAGCTGATCCTCTAAGGAGAAAAGAGGGTTGTGAATAGAATATGAAAGAGGAAGAGTCTCATAAATCATAGTATGAGTGGCCACATGCACATTTCTTTCATATAAATTAGAAGCCAAAAAAAATTTACAAGAAAATTGATTGGTATTGGTAAAGCTAATCATATCTATTGAGATAAACTATGTGTTACCCTCAAATAAGAAGTTCTTGATGAAATAAGGAATCTAAAAGCAATGAGTGAAATATAAAATAAGAAAATAAAGTATAGAGTTGAGTTGGTCAACTATGTTTTATAACTTAGAGAATAGAATAGAAAGATAAGGATACACAGTCATGTACGTCAACTATGTAATACAGTCAAGAAGGTTAAATTAAGTTGATAAAGATACATAGTGATGTAGGTCGATTGTGTACTATTGAATAAATAACTAAATAGAGAGATAAGAATACAAGGTTATGTAGGTTAATTGTGTATTATAGGAAAGAAGGTTTCATAGTCTATAAGAGACTATATCAATGAATATGATAATGTTCTTAAATATGGGAAATTTTTGTAAGAGAATTTTTAAGAAATAATGAAAGAAAGCACACAAGCAATTTGATCAATATGACTAATCCAATTAGAACATACAACATAAACCTTTCACCAAAATTGTCTAAAGCAAGTTTTGTAATACAAAACACAATGATTAAAGATCAAGAAGCACCTGAAATGTAAATGCTAACTAGTTGTTCATCCTTAGTGTTATTAATTTGTAAGAAAGTGTAATTTTAGTGTGATAAGAAAGTTGGTTGAAATAAGGAACTAGAAAGAAGTCTAATGTTGGTTTCAAGATGTTTAGACTGAAAGATATATGTATTGGTGATGTTAATAGTTTGGTATTAGGGCTTAACCCCTTAGTTTATAATCCTTCAATGATAAGGTTATTGGGTGCTTTGACAATAAATAAAATCAACTACATATTTATACTTGGCCAGAAAACCAAATCAACTTCCCCATTTTTGATGAAATCTAAGTAGGTAGGCCTTGGGAAAATAAACATTTAATGTTTTTTGAGTGTAAAGCGATTTGGTAATGTGTGCAAAATAGTAAAATAGTATAACTAAAATGGTAATTTAAAAAACCACCTATTTAAACTATGGTAGTTATTTTAAGCATGCAAACAACTAAAATGGAAATGTGAATTAATTACTATAAAATAAATAATAATGCATTAATTGAGATTAATATAGAGTTGATATAGGTAACACTATGAAAATAATATATAATAGAGTCGATGTTGTAAATATGATTGGCATTGATGTCAAAAGGGATTAATATCAAAAAGGGACATTTTTAACATGTTATTAATGATCAAGGATGAATATGGTGATCACTATGATTCTAAAAGAGGTAAAAAATGATTGGAATGCTTGGGTGCATGAATGAAACTCATTTGGTTCTTCATATTGACTATCTAGACATTTTGGGTCTAGATAAGAAAATATGAAAATGATTTTTTATAACATCACCACTATCACTTGTGAATGAGTATAGGGGAGATAGTCCCATGGTTGTGATTAAATTAGTCCCTAGTTATTATGTGCCAGATTTAGAATTATGCAAGTAAGCATAGTGAAAGATATGGGCATGAAAATTTGTCTACTAAGATAATATTTCCACAAAGACCTTGCAAAGTTATCATGATTTTAAAAAGCTCATCTATGGACATTTAAAAAAGAAACATATGGTAGATCTGTTATGGGTTTTTCATGAGCATTTTGAAAATATGGACTAAAGATTTAATTGAGAAGGAATGAGATCAAAGTTGAATTATCTTTGCTCTCATACATGATAGGGTTTCTCAATAAAACCCTAAAGGTTAAACCAATGTTATCAAACAAGATTTTCTATTTTTATGGTAACTAGATATAGCTAGGATCTAGTAGATTAAGTTATAACTTAAGCCTTTGTCATTGTTGTGAAATTAGCCCCTCAACCTAGTAATTACCGGCTCAAGAAATGATCGAAGAACTTAATATTTCCTAAGTATTACAATTTATTTTATGTCCTAGCTTGATAAATGACTATCACTTCATTACACATAGATGATATAATGAAGTGTATCAAAGTCAAATTATAAAAAGGATCTCTAAGTGAACATGCAAGTGACAAGTGTCACATTCATAGAGATTACCAAATAGAAACCCAATGACCATAAGCTTGTCAGAATTAATGATCAATCCTATTAAAAGATCTGATGGTGAGTGGGTGATCATATAAATAATATCCAATGGAATGAGTGGACTCAAATGGAACAAAGTGATTGATGTTTATCAATATAGTGGTGAGCAAAAGATTAAGCAAGATGAAGAAGATCAATGGAGCAAAAGTGATCCAAAGATATAAGAAGCATTGAGATGCGATAAAGAGTTCAATGTTTAATTTCTAGAAAAAAATAAAGAATGTGCATATTTGGAGATCAAAAGACACAGAAGATCAAATTAGGAAGATTAGTAGACACATTTTAAACTTAACAAATCTAAAGTTTGAAAGCATACACAAATCTAATGGATAGCGTGAACTTATCAAAAGGTAATCGAATGGATGGGTTTTAAATTTCAGCTATTTGAGTGTGGACCATCAGATCATGGTGCTAAAGGCAAGATCAATGACTAACATTTAAAGACATGTCTAGATATATATATATATATATATATATATATATATATATATATATATATATATATATATATTAAGTTGTAGGAACATGCAAAAACTTGCATATGATCTCTATATCTTGACATGGATAATGAGATTGATTAATCCAATAGATAAAATATACATTAAATATCCTATGCATCAAAACTTGAATTCCAACAGATGTTGCATATAGTAAAGGATCCTACAATTATGGCATGATGCATAGAATTGACATGTAGGAAACTTTAGTTCAAGTCTTTATGAACTAGAGTCTAGAATTGGTGAGATGTGTTACTAGTCTGAGTATGAACACAAATAATAAATGGAACCCTAGATCAATTATTTATATATAGAGAGGGTCTTAACAAACTATAATTGAGTGTTATTTTTGAAGAATATCAAGACTCAAGAAAATGTAAGGATGAGTTGTTGTTGATGAGTATATCAAATATGAAAATATACAAACACAATCAAGTAACAAGATGAAGTGTGTTAAATAAAGACATATTCAGACACAAGACCATAGGAATAGAGATAAGTAGAGAGGAAGAAAACTAATCAAAAAGAAAATGTGTAGAGTATGATCAGTTATAGATTAGACCTATAATAAAGAACATAGATTTGGATTTATGTATAAATCTATATATAAATTAGAGCTCCATATGAATTTGATTGGTTAGTTCCATCAAATAGACTGGGTGGGTGCTCAAATTAGGGAGTGGGTTCTTTCTTAGAGTTAAACCTCTTAATTTAGGGGATTGGTGTCTCCTTAGGATTGGTATCCTTAAAAGTGTAACCCATGAGGTTTGTCGGTAAGGCTTTAAACTATGAGGCTAGATTAGAGTAGTAGATTCAAATGGTTATTCTCACCATGGTTTATCCCTTTGGTTTTTCCACATATAACTCTCATGTCACATATATTTGTGTGTGTGATCCTTTCATATATGATTTCATGTACATATATCTTTTAATCTATTCTAAAATATAATTAAAAAGGACTAGATATAGTTCATATACTGATTCACCACCCTCCCCTCAATATAAGGTTATGTTCCAATAATTGGAATCAAATCCAAGTTCCTAATAGAATCTTAGGCAGATCAAGTAGATCTTGTAAGAAAAACACATATGGATAGTTAACAAGTATCTTAATCAAATAAAGAACCTTTCTTTGATGGATCTAACTATGCATTATGGATCATAAAAATGGAAGCCTTTTTATCATCATTAGGGTTTGATGTATGGATGTTTGTGGTAAATGGATATAAAGCCCCTACTATAATTCCTATTTTTCAAGGTGCCAAGAAGGCATATGAGATTAATTCCAAGGCAAAGAATGATATTCTTTGTGGACTATCAAACTTAGAGTTTGTCAAAATGATGCAGTATAAAAATGCTCAGGATATATGGAAAAAACTAAAGATCATATATGAAATATATGACAAGGTAAAGCAGGCCAAGATACAAACTTATAAAGGCACGTTTGAGAGTCTTATGATGAATGAAGAGGAAAATATTTCAAATTACATCCTTAGGGTAGATGAAATATTCAATGTAATCAAAGGCTTTGAAGAAGAAATGGAAGAGTCAATTATTGTCAAAAAGGTTTTAAGATCTTTTCCATCAAGATATGATTCTAAAATATCTGCTATTGAAGAATCAAGAGATCTAGATAAACTCACTATTGATGAGTTACATGGGACCTTCATAGCCTGTGAGATGAGAATGGGAGAGATAAAAATCTTTAAGAGAGAAGTTACATTCAAAGTTGACAAGCAAGCAAAAGTAGAAGCATCCTCATCTAGATCTGAGGAGACTGATGAAGAGGAAGAATCCAACTTTGTTAGGTGATTGAAGAGAGGATCTAAAATGTATAGAGGTAATTTACCATTTAAATGCCTTAATAATGGTAAAGTAGGATATGTTATTTCTAAATTTGATCAAAATAGAAAAAGCCTAGGAAAATTTAAATTAATAAAACTTCCAAAAGTCTTAAGAAGTCTAATTAGATGATGGTAAGTCTAAAGACACAATTTGAAGAGGCTAAGAGAATACAAGATGTAATAAAACTTGAACTACAATATAAAACTAATGAATGTATAAAGTTATAAGTAGATATAGTGGCTTTAAGAAAATATCTTGAAAAATCCAAAGGTCAACTAAATATATGTCTAAGGTTGATAGGAGGATCAAACATTCTAGATGAACTAATCAACTCTCAAAAGCCTTCAAAAGAGAGATTAGGTCTTGGTTATGAAAAGGGAAAGAGTTATACTATTAGTACATCTACTAATATATATTAAATATTCAAAGTAGAAGGGAAAGCTGAATCAATAAAAGAGAAAGCTAGCAAGGACACAAATAAAGACTCAAACATGGTTGATATGAAGAAAGTTGAACTTGAGAAGAAGCTTGAAGAGAAAAAGGTAAAGATAGTTGATGTAGATGGGTACACCAAAGTGAGAGACTTGAAGAAAACAAAGCTTAGAAGAGATCCTCATACTAAACCAAGGAATGTTATGACCAGGTATTCCTCATATTTTTATGGTTATTATTATATCTATAATTAGTTTGGTCATAGGACTATTGATTATAGATTTGTACCTAGAAGGAGAACAAATTTTTTAAGTAGAAACTAATTTGATTATTATACAAATAGAATGTGCTATAATTGAAATATTTTTGGTCACATAATTAAAAATTGTAGAACAAGATTTATAAAATCAAATATATAGAGTAATAAGAAAGACATGCCTCACAGTGTGAACAAAGGTTCACAACTTTTTGATAAGAATCCATATAAGAAACCTAAGGATGTGTGGAGAGTAAAAATAGATCCATGATTTCTCAAATTACACTCCATTCCAAAGAGCATAATTTATGGGTGATAATGGATGATCAAAGCATATGATTGCTGACAAGAGAGACTTCAACAAATTGAGCAAATGTAAGGAAGGATTTGTTAGCTTGGGAGATACCATAGTAGTAAAGATCAAAGGTAAAGGAACCTTTAACATAGATGGAAATCAACCTACACATGGTTTCATTTATGTTGAAGGATTGAATCATAATCTACTAAGTGTTAGCTAAATATGTGACAATGGATATAAGGTGACATTTAATGCATAATTCTACAAGTTAAAAATATCTAGAAGAATAGTTTTAGAAGGGAAAAGGATTGAAAGAAACATCTATAGTCTTGTTGAAGTAAATGGTAATAGCTGTCTCATGGGAAATCTTGATGAAATTTGGTTATGGCATATGAGAATGGGTCATGTCAACTTTTATAACCTATTGAAAGTAAGCTCAAATAAGTGTGTAAGACACATCCCTAAGATAACCAAACCTACAAATACTACCTGTAAGGAAGGTCAACTATGCAAGCAGACAACGGTCAAATTTCAAATAAAGAAGTATGAAACTACAAAGCCTTTATAATTAGTTCATACTAATATTTATGGTCCTACTAAGACAAGAGGATCAAAAAGAGAAAGATACTTCATGTTATTTTTAGATGATTACTCAAGAATGACATGGGTGACCTTTTTTAAAGATAAGTCACAAGCCTTTGAGAGATTTAAGATTTTTATAGCCATGGTAGAGAATAAGATTAGATGAAAAATAAAATGCTTAAGATTAGATAAATGTGTTTAATTCATATAAAATGAATTCATAGAGTATTCTAAGAATCATGGGATCAAAAGGCACTACTCTGCAGTAAGGACTCCATAACAAAATGGAGTTATTGAGATAAAGAACATAACAATTAAGGAAATTGATAAAATAATGTTAAAAGAGGCCAACTTACCTTATGGATATTAGAGAGAAGCACTCCAAATAGAATTATACATCTTAGATAGAGTTCAACCGAGGGTGAATAGTGACAAAACTCCCTATGAGCTATGGTTTGAAAATCCTACATCTATTAAATACTTCAGAGTGTTTGGAAGCAAATGCTACATCAGAAGAAAGGAAGACAAATTTGGAAGCGTTGAATCAAGATGTGATGAATGAATATTTCTTGGTTATTCCACTCAAAGAAAAGCATATATATGCTACAATAATAGGTTACACAAGATATTTGAGAGCATCAATGTCAAGTTTGAAGAAGGCATAAAATATGTTGAACCTGACAAGGAAATCAATATTGAAGAATTAGATCTTGAACAAGAAGTAAATATTGAAGAAGATGAGGAAATGAAATAAAAATCACCTCCAATATTTGTTCAAAAATATCATCCTAAAGAGTAGATAACTGGAAATAAGAATGAGAGAGTTAAAACAAGGACAAGATCTACAATGAACAAGGAGAAAATAAGTTTTGCTCTAATGTCTAAAATAGAACCTAAGAGCTATGTTGAATCCAACAAGGATGTGAATTGGCTTAAATCCATGGAAGAATAAATGAACCAAATTGAAAAGAATTAAACCTGACAATTCGTTCCAAGACCCTCAAACAAGAATTTGATAGGTATAAAATGGGTCTATAGAAATAAGCTCAATGAAGATGGATCTATTATAAGAAATAAAATTAGATTGGTATGTAAAGGATATGCACAAGTTGAAGGCATAGATTTTAAGGAAACAATTTGTTCAAGTTGGTAGATTGGAAGCTATAAAAATGTTTCTAGCATTCTCTATTTATAAGAAGTTCAAATTCTATCAAATGGATGACAAGTCAACTTTCTCGAATGGGGACTTAGAAGAGGAAGTCTACATAGAACAACCTAAAGGTTTTGAGTTGTCTAAACAAGAATATTATGTATGTGGATTGAAGAACACACTATATGTTATAAAATAGGCACCTAGAGCATGGTTGTAATGATTGGACTAATACCTATAAAAATAATGATTCAATAAAGGATGTGCAGTTAACACTCTATACTTCAAATTATAAGGTGAGCATATGTTGATTTTTTATTTATGTATATGAAATCATCCTTGTTGGTATAAATAAAAAAATGTGGAAAAAATTTGTTACACAAATACAAAGTGAATTTGAGATGTCTATGCTAGGAGAACTTTCTTTCTTCCTTGGTCCAAAAATAACATAAACTAATGAAGTCATATTCATAACCAAAACAAGTATACAAAGGAAATGATCAATAAATTTGGTATGGAAGATAGCGAATTAGTTAGTACTATCATGACAACTAGATGAAAGCTAAGAAAAGAGGATGAGACCCTTGATACAAATTAGATAATGTATAGATTAATGATAGGTTGCTTTTTTTACATAACTATATCAAGACCTAACATTATGCAATTAGTGTGCATGGTTACAAGATTACAAGCTAATCCTAAAGACTCACATGTTAATGTAGTGAAAAGGATCTTTAGATACATCAAGAGGACAATTGACTATGGTCTATGGTACCCTACAAGTGAAGACTTCATTTTGATAGCATATACAGATGTTGATTGGGATGGTAGTGTGAATGAAAGAAGAAGCACTAGTAGTGGTGCATTTTTCCTTGGAAATAGACTAGTTTCATGCTGATGAGGCCACCAATTTCTTAATTTTATAGCATAATCCATGCTTAGCCTATGCCTTTTTCTATGTAAATCCCATAACTATCTGTCACTAATGCAAATGAATGAATGAATTTATGATTTGTATGTTCATTGATATGTGTGTGTGTGTGTGTTATTATGAATTATTGATGTTTTTCCTTGATTTAATTATATTGGTGTGACTTTATCTAGAAAAATTTTAAAGGGTCATGAAAGGATATAGGATCTTGTTAAGCCATAACTATTATAGGATACTCATAGTAATTATAGGCCTCACCTATAGGTTAGCTATAGCCACTATAGAGTGTTCACAAAAACTATAGGCTTCACTTATAGGTTTCATAAAACCACTATATAATACCCAAAACAAATGTATGCTTCACCTATAGGTTGCCTATAGTAACTATAGAGTGCCTGCAACCAATATGCAAAATAGAGTCATTATTGAGGATATCTTGTAGACACATCTAGATGTCTTAGAGAACCAAATGGATGATTTGGAAGAATAATAGTTCTATAAATTCCCTACATTCAAGGATACATTGGATGTGCTACCGAATATGGGAAGGACAAGGTTAATGAGAGAAGACAAAAGGAAATAAAATAGCAAAACAATATGCCTTGTCTCTAACCTAGTCAACCTAAAATAGGTAACTTTGGTTTCTAACCACTTAAAGGTTGAATAGTTTAGTTTCTAAGTATTTGTATTTTTTCTTAGTTTGGTGTTTTTGGTTAAGATTAGATAAAATACCTTCTATATTTAAATGTAGAACCTAGATCAAACTAAGAATTAGATAATTTTAAGAAGGTAATAGTAGAAGTTTTCTAACTATAGCATTTGTATTTAGAATTGATTAATGACAATGTTTAATTTGTAATATGTTTGTGAATTCTCTTAGAGAGGGATTAGAGTTCAGTTCTGAATGAGGAAGGGTCCCCTCAGAATGAGCTACTATGAAGAAATTGACCCTCATTAATTATTAATGTGTTATTCATTTTAATATTAAGTTTGATTATATAAGTGTGATGCATGTATGGCACATAAGTGTGTAAAAGTTCTATAATTCTATCAATGCAATTTCATAATATATGTATCCAATAAATTTAGCATAAATCCATTATATTATAACTAAAAAAGTAAGTTGATTTTTGAATTAGTAATGCATATATAGTAATAACACTCTTGAAAATCTTATCCACCCTAGGTTAATAATTAATGTTTAATCAAACTCATAAATCTAGTAATCACTAAGTAATTAGTCTATATTACACATGGCTAAGAAAAAATCAAGAGTCAATTACTCTTTCTATAGTAGAAGTAGAGTATGTAGCAGTAGTTACATTTTACACTCAAGTCTTGTGGATGAAGAAAATAATCAAGGACATCAAGGTTATTTGTGATAATTCAAGTGCTATAAATATATCAAATAATCCAATGATGCATTCAAGAACCAAGAACATATTAATCAAGTATCACTTCTTAAGAGAAAGGTTTGTAGATTAAGAGGTCACAATGGAATATATACCAACTAAGGATCATATTGTATACATATTCACCAAACCTCTTCCCAAGGAATAATTTGAATATCTAATCTAGAATTTGGGAGTGGTGGCTCCTACATTGCATCACTAGATCCTAGTGATAAGGCATGACCCTAGGGGCAGTCTCATAGAAGCTTTGTTAATCCCTAGAAGAAGATATAAAATCTAACTCATGTGTGTGTGTGTGTGTGTGTGTGTGTGTGTGTGTGTGTGTGTGTGTGTGTGTGTGTGTGTGTGTGTATAACAATTTATAATGAGTTGAAAGTTATAGTTTCTTAGACAAACTCCTTCATTTAATAAATGGGGGGGGGAAATTATTAGACAATTAGTCAGATAGAGTCCCTTTTACATTGATGTTAGGGGGAGAAACAAAGGTGCAAATCCTCTCTATAGGGGAAAGAGAAAAATGTTCTCTACAAAAGTGCAAATCTCAAAGAAGAAGTAAATCAAGTGCCAAATTTTAGTATTAGGCAAATGTGACAGTGCCTAAGGGGGAGCAAGTTTGATGTGAATATGATCAGTTCATAATTATCAAAAGCTAATGTAATCAATGCAAAGAAGGATATACAAAGCATAAAATTAGAGCATTTAGTTTGGCATCAATGACAAAGGGGGAGATTTTTGTAAATATGATTGTCATTTTTGTCAAAAGGGACATTTTGATCATGTAATTAATGCTCAAGGATGAATATGGTGATCACTGTGATCCTAATAGAGGTTAATAATGATTGGAGTTCTTGGGTGCATGAATGGAATTCATTTAGTTTCTCATATTGATTATATAGGCATTTTGGGTTTAAATAAGAAAATATGGAAAGTTTTTTTGCTGACATCACCACTTCCACTTGTGAATGAGTATGGGGGAGCTGGTCACATGGTTGTGATCATAATATTCCCTAGTTATTATGCACCATATTTGGAATTATGTGAGCAAGCAAAGTTACAGATATGGGCATGCAAAGTTGTCTACTAGGATAAAATCTACACAAAGACCTTACAAAGTTATCATGCTTTTAGAAAGTTCATAGATGGGCATTTAAAAAATAAATAGATTGTATATATATTATGGGTTTTTTAAGAGCATCAAAGTTGAATTATCTTTGCTCTTAGACATGATAGGGTTTCTCAATAAAACCCTAAATGTTTAAGCCATGGCATCAAATAGGCTTTTCTATTTTGACGGTGACTAGATATAGTTAGGAACTGGTAACTGAACTTACAACTTAAGCCTTTATGAAACTACCCCCTCGACCTAATAATTCCTCCTAACTATATCTAGTCACCGTCAAAGGAAAGATCAATTATTTACATTTAAATACATGTCCAAATAAATGGTAACTTGAAGAACATGCAAGAACTTGTATATAATGTTTATATCTTGACACAAATAATGAGAATGATCGATCCAAATGATTAAATCTCCATTAAAGATCATGTGTATCAAAACTTAAAGTATAATAGATGTCATATATAGTAAATGAATATGTCATTATTGCATGATGCATGGAATCAAGATGTGGGAAACTTTAGTCCAAGTGTTTATGAACTAGAGTCAAAAATTAATGAGATGTGTTACCAGTCTGAGTGTGAAAACATAGAATAAATGGAACCCTAGATCAATTATTTATATATATAGAGGGTCTTGATAAATTATAAGTGAGTGTTATTTTTAAATAATATCAAGACTCAAGAAAATGTAAGGATGAGTTGTTGTTGATGAGTGTGTCCAAAAGTAAAATATATAGACAGTCAAGTAGGGAGATGAAGTGTGTCAAATTAAGACATATTAAGACACATGACTAAAATAATAAAGAGGATAAGAGAAGAAGAAAAGAAGAACAAAGAGAATGTGTATAGTATGATCATTATTAGATTACACCTATAACAAAGAATAGAGATTTGGATTCATGTATGAATCTATTTGTAAATTAGAGTTGTAGCTCCATAAGAATATGATTGATTGGTGGCATCAAATAGACTGAGTGGGTGCTCAGATTAGGGAGTGGGTGCTTTCTTAGAGTTGAATATCTTAAATTAGGAGATTAGTGTCCTTAAAAGTGTAACTTGTGAGGGTTTCCAATAAGGCTTTAAACTGTGAGGCTAGATTAGAATAGTAGATTTAAGAAGCTATTCTCATTATGGTTTTTCCCTTTGGGTTTTCCACGTATAACTTTTATGTCATGTATATTTTTGTGTGTGTGATATTTTCATATTTTATTTTATGTGCATATATATTTTAATATGTTTTGAAAGATAATTAAAAAGGACTATATATAATTCATATACTGATTCACCCCCCTCTTAGTATAAGGTTGTGTTCAAATAGTCAACTAGGTCATTATTGTTCTATAAAATCAAGGTATTTAAGAATAAAGTTGAATAGGTCAACTATGTCCCTGAGATAGAAGATAAAATACATAACTAAGTCTCCCATGTCAACCTAGCTAACTATAGGATTATATTTTTTATACTCCAAACTTGTGAAAAATATAACTAAAGGAAAAAATTAAATGACAAAGAGAGAAAAGAAAGAAACCTTGGTGAGCTTGAAGATGTTTTATATTCAAAATTTTATGCTAATATGTTCAAATGTTGCTTTCAAATTATTCTGAGTTGACTAGTTCAACCAAATTTACAAAGCTCTATGTGTTAAAGAAGAGATAACTAATAAATTCAACCTATTTGACTATGTTTGTTGACCCATGTGTTGAAATTATCAATCCAGTAACCTATAATTAAAAAATACATGCACAAATAGAAAAGAGTTATTCTTAAGTGACCATGGGTTTAACCTACGTATAGAAAGTTAGAACTAGATTGATTAGTTCAATATAGTACTAAAAATATAAATGATTACTAAAATGATTGCATGAAATAAAACCTTCAAGGGTTAGATTCACATCAGGTTCACCAAAATGTATACAAAGGGAAATGCAAATGATCTATTAATCAATTTTAGCATAGATAAGATAAATCTTACTTACAGTTCTAATTATTTTTACATTAGATATTCAAGTTTATCAACAAGATGGATCTTATAAACCTAGGCAATGGATATCTTACCATAATAATATCACTAGGGAGGGTTTCAAATCCTCTAGTCAAGAAAACTATGCAATTACCCTAACTAGGTCCTATGTTTTCATATTCACTAAGTATAATGACAAATAAAGAAAAATCTAATCTAGTGCTCACTAAATCTTGTGGCACAAAGTGGGGTAATAAACATAAAATTAAACTTTCATAAAATATATATACTCATGTCAATGTATAAGAAATCCTAATACATGTGAGATAAGTATATATGCAAATATATCTAATCTTATAAAGGAGGAACAAATTTAGGAATACTTACCTTAGAGCACTATGTATTGCTTCTTAAATCGAATCACCTATTCCATCAAGATTCAACATTTTTATAAGGGAAACATATATATATTTAGTTGTATTCTTGAGAGACTGCCTCTCTCCCTTTAAATCAAATATACCTTCTTGAGAACTATTAATTGATGTTTCACTACCAATTCACACTTTCTAGGCCTATTATGATCATCTAAAGAGATAATATTGTTTTTCACTAAATTTTCTTTTCCCACATTACATAATTCATTTATTTTTGGATATATCTTTTCCCAGTTCTTTATATCTGCATTCTAAGTGGACATCTTAGTGCCACACTCTCCTTGTTTCTCCACTATATCATTCAAACAATCTAATGCTAAATGAATAATCTCATTAGACCTAGTGGTCAAATCTCATTTCCATTCTTTAGTTTCCCATCCTCTAGATTTAAATTCATCAACTCAACTAAAATATAGTCATCACATGGAGAAGAGAGGAAGGGCCAGTGCTTTAATGGTAGTTGGAGTTACTACGTTCAACTCACTCAATAAATTTTGAAATTACTAGATGATGGCCTAATTTTGGTCTTTCAATTCCTCCATGGTGGATTTATCTTTTATCCATCTTATGGGATACCATGCTTACCGAACCTTGTGAGCTATGCTTTAACTCATTTCTAAAAGGCTCTCCAAAATCATATCTATAAACTATGTAGCTCTCAATGGGAGCATCCTTCTTCAATACACTAGGTAAGGGAATAGTTATTTCTAAATTCCTATATTTTTCATTAGTAAATGTAGTCCTAGTAAGTTGTTTGGCCTTCTTTTGGGGTTTGGCCTTATACACCTAGGAGATAATAATTACATTTATATCCATGGATTTTCTTAAAACACCCTTCTTTTCCTTAACATTCTATTCAATCCAAAGAAGGGATCTAGTCTAAAATCCCATTGGTGTAGTAGACACTGATATAGGCTTTGAAAGAGAAAATGGTGGCAACAGTGGATCATTTGGTGAAGGAATGTCATACGAGTGGGTTGTGGAATTAACATGAATTTCTCAGTATCCTTGTCATTTTACATATCCTTTTCATCCCATTTATGGTATCTTTTTTCCTTTTATAGGTTTGTTTTGACTTGCCCAAGACTTCAAAATCTGACCTAGGATGATGGGATTCCATGAGCAATATATCGATGGAGATTTTTTGTTCTATGGGTTTGGTAGAATGTTTTAAAACTAATTCACCTTCCTTGCCTAACTAGGTACCCTAGATGGAAGAGGATATGGTGTCTTCCTTGTTTCGCTAAGTTAAATCTTCACCAATCATGGCCTCAACACCTTTATGTCAAATAGAATCAAGAACTTTAATATGAGGGAGAAGTCCCTAGGGTACTTCAATTAGAGCATTATCTCTAGAGACTCATACATCAACATCTTTATCTAACATATCTAATTCCTTATTTGGTTTTTAAGGGCTGGGTGTACTCATTTATAGGCTTGATCCCCCACCTTCCCCAACTTTTATTCCTTCATCAAGTATCAAACTTGAAACCTTTAGAGGGGAAGAAACATTTGGTAATGCTTTAATGGCTCCTAGAACATTCCTTTATTCTTCTTTCTATGCTACCACCTTTTCAATATTGGTGGGGACTTGTTCACTATGCACTAGATCCTCTTTAGTCTTATCATTAGATACATGCACATTTTCAACCTCCCCACCCTTGTTTTGGTTTAGGGGCTAGCTGATGACATTTTTTACAAATGCCTTCATGTTGAAGGAAATTGTCTCCTTTTCTTGAGGACCATGGGCCTATGTTTCCACCTCAATCCCAACCTACACTACATCTTCAAAGGATAGAGGATAATTTTAATTCAAGATATCCTCTTCATTACCTCCCTCCTTTACTCTTAAGGGATCATGTTCATCAAATAATCTTATCATCAAGGCCTTCATCAGGTTCTATAGCCTTTTCTTTAGAGTCCTTTACCCCATCTTCACCTAAGGGGGAGTGAATGCATGTTGTCTCTTTATTACCTCAACAATAGGTAGTCCTTTATTTGAATCCTCATCATCAATTATATCCCTTAATTTTTGGGCATATGAAGATTTATATTTTATTCTTTTCAAGGAGTCATATTTACGAGGCATATTTTTGAATGTAACCTCATTCTTATTCTTTTTAGGACTCCTAGCTAGAGGTTTAAATCTTTTATTTGGCCTCTTTTATCTAGGATACTTTGACTCTGCCTTTTATCCCCTTTTTCTTATGTAGGTCCTTAGAGAAGGATCATCTATAGGATGTTGTGCAAGTAGAGCAACTAGGGCAATAACTAGGATGGTTGGCATTGTGAGAGCTTCCTTAGTTGTGATGGATATGGGAGTGGCACTAGCTAATTACACCTCCCCTATATCAATCTTGTCCCAATTTTTTGCTAGACTTGTCAAATTAAAGAATGAAAATCCTACTTTGGATCAGGAGGTTGTTATTGATTTTATATCAATATTTTTAGAGAAATCAATATCACTTACCTTTCACTTCCCGTTACCTTTTTTTGCTACTAGTGGATATAAAGGATCACTCATGTATGCTAGTGAATGCCTTTAGTTATACAAATTGTCAAAATTATTGGAGCATAGGGTTGTCATGTGCATTAAAATCAACCCCATGATCCTTAAAGCACTTGAATATTCTCCTCATAATATTAAAATCCCTCCATGTCATGGAGTTATTCTCTTAGGTAGTGAAGTAAACCTTTGTTATAGGCTATATTTAAACATTATCCTCTGTGTATGTTATTTATAGTGTCATCTTATAATCCACCATGTCTTTGGGGATGAGATCAATGTTGTAGGTGAGAAATTATTATACCATAAGCCTCATGTAATCTAATCTCATAACATCTTCTTTAGTGTTACAATTAGACCATATGTCTTTGTAGTGTGCTTTGTGCAATATTACACCTATTATAGTATTTATCAACCATCTTATATCATAGTTGGGTCTGGGTGGCATTTTGTGAATTCTTAAGTAGCCCATTTCCTACTCTAATCCATTTGTCTTGGCTAGATAAAAACATGTGTAGTATCTTATTTATACTTTTAACTTGAAAGGGTTATTGATCTCCTTAGTGTAAATCATATCATGTGGATGCACCATTTTCCTACACAATTTCATTACTATATTTTTGTCATCCATGTACCTTAGAAACTTATGAGGGGCCTTGAAGTAACCACTCAACCTAATGTATGTGAATGTTATAAACTAAATGTATGAGGCATTGAATCTATCAATTACCTCTTGGGCTACCTTGGACATTATATTAAGACTTATTAAAGGGAAGAAAACACTCATCATATCATTGAAGTAGTTATATAGTTTATAATTTATATTTGAATCCCTCTAAAGTCATTTTTAGGTATAATTTATAAATCCTCATTCAACAAGGGTTCCTTATGATCCCTAAGAAAATACTATTATATACCAAGCTATACATCAAATAAGAAGACATGTAGAAGGTACTTATGAATGTTTCTTTTGAAAAAATTGCACTTCAAAGTTATATCATTTGATTATGAAACTTGTTGCTTAGGATAGTTTCTTGGTCCAATTTATTTTTTCCTTACAATACATAGATCAGGATCAAAAACATCCATGGTTCAAACTTTTATGTAGTGGGAACACCATAGATTCAGGTTGCCATGAAAATCATGTATTCAGGCAATTCATTGAAATCTATTAGCTTTAGATTTTTTGACATTCGAGAGACTTTATGCCTCTTATTAGCTAGACATCAAGAGTTTATAATGTCTCATACCACCTTGTCCTTTTCTTCTACATATTGTTGGCACTCCTCTAATTTAAGTGTGATACTCTTAGGTTGGGGAGGAATTCTGAGCATAGTGTTGAGGGCCTCATAGCTGAATGAACATACAAAAAATTGAATTCCATCCAAGATAGTCCTAGTGTAGGTGATAAAATTTGGCACAAACAATAGCTAGCTCAAGATATAGGGCAGCTAAAGGGAATGTTGGTGTAGTGACCATGTAGCTCATGCCAAGGTTGGAGACAACTAGGAAAGGGTTAGGTCACTAAAAAAATTCAATACAAACATGAAACCCAACCATTGAACATCCATGTCTCCAATTTTATCAATAATAGAGGTTATATTTCTCTTCACTAATGTAGAAGATGTGGCCATTTTTCCTTAACTTGTTAAGTGCAATATTTTAGAATGAATTCTTCACACTAACAACCCTCCAAATATCCTTGAACTTCCTTTAAAAACACAACATCAGAGAGTTGAAGAAAACTTAATGTTAATTATGAGAGATTCATGTAGATGGAGTTAAAAAATCATTTAAGAATTCATTGTGATCACTATTTTTGCACTTCACATCATTCCAGCACACAAATCACTTGAAGGCACAAATATTAGCTCTAAATGAAAAGGGTGAATTCAAATGAAAAGAAATGTTTAGTTATTACCCCTCACATTTTGAGATTAGGATTACCATTAATGCCTTAAAATAAAATGACCAATCACCAAATACCACATTAATTATTTGAGTAGCTTTTAAAAAATGGAGGGAAGTGTGCTGACATTTCTCCTTTATAACACATGGACCTACTTATGCAAGATTTAACTTTTAGCACTTTCTCAGGTCTTTAGGGACTTTTTGCACCCTTTTCATTTATCATCTATTATTGGTGCAATGGTGAAAGATATCTCAAGCCTTCAATAGAGTGTATGGATGTTACATGTCATTAACTCAGGCATCTAGGCCTTTAGGGACCTTTTGAACCTTTCCTAATTTCTACGTGAGGTAATATTTAAAAATAGACTGACACTTAAAATTTGTAAAATATTTCCACATGTCCTAAATGTTAACTTACATGTTTGGGCACTCATACCATGGAGACCTTTTGAACCTTTCCTAGTGAAGCGTAAATAGGGAAATATTCAAATCAGGACCCACACTCTAAAATCCTAAAAATCTAACATGTGGCACCATTTTCAACTTATTTACTCTAACACTCAGCCCCTAGGTAGTTTCTACACATTGCCCATAAAAGCTAAGTAGAAAATTATTTAAAAATGATCCCAAAACATGAACCCCCAAAGTATCCACTATGTGTCCTAATAATATGTGAGTTCAAATTCTCAACCACTTTTTTACCATTGCACCATTCTTTTGATATGAGGAGGAGTGCAGGATTCCCATAATCCCTAAAGATAACCTCCTAACTTAATCAGTAAAACCATTGAATGTGTAATAAGGCTACTTCCTCTATAGCTATTGAGAATATCTTCTATATTCATGAAATGCCCCTTAAGAGTACACCTAGGAGTGGAAGAACACTCCCATTTGGTAAAAGCAAGACAAAGGAGATGATTAATTACAAACATACATTCCAATATTCTAAAGGAATAGGGAAAGTGACCAAAATATTTACACTCATTTAGTTTGGATGTGGTAATTTTAGTGATAGGAGCCCAATTTCTCTAGTGCAATTTTGGACACTAACATTACACATGAAATCAAGGGACAAACTAAACATAAACTTCTCTAATCTACATCTTCTCAAAACAATGTTACATTATGAGGTTATGAATGAATGTGAAAAGATAGGAGGACTAGACAAGAGGATTTGAATGGCACTAATGAATAGACCAACTCACTCAATCATTTACATTTCCTAGAACACTTCACATTCCCTTCAAGAAGAAGCTTTCCAACTGTAAATAGATTGTAATAATGAAATAACATGCTAAAGAATCCATAGTTATCACTAAACACGATCCAACATTTAAGTAAAACATAATAAATAACAATCATCAGGAGGTAAAAATCAGTAGTCTTATTGATAAAATGGTATGCAAATGAGCAAGGATTCACCATACTTAGGTGGAGCATAGATTACATTAGCCAAAATGGATAATTCTTATAGAACTTGAGAGAGAGGGAATAAGAGAGAATTAAAAGGGTCATAAAAAACTTTTAAATATGATATAATAAGTTACTTCTGCATGATAATAAGATATGGGGTGAACCATTCAAGGTTAATAAGTATAAGTGTCCATCTAAGTCATAAAACTTTTGAAAAATGCAATGACATTCCCTTAACTAGCTCAAAATAACTACCTTCATGATTAGCCCTATTTGAACACATCATATGTAAAAATGAATAGTTAAACTATTTGTAAATAAGGGGAATACTATTGTATATGCATTTCCATGCATTTTTTGAAGGCCTAGTCATCTAGAAACTTCCCAAAATGAGTTATCATCATCTACAGTCTAAAAATTCCTCTTACATGCACTCTACACACTTATCCTCAAATTTGGATTTATTTTACAATTATAATACATTTAAAGGAGTGGATTAAAAGTTTCAATAACCTTAATTTCCTTTAATCACTATTCATACCTTAAAATCACCCCATTTGAAGTTTTCCACCCTTCTCAGTAGCTTGTCTATTATGCCAATTTTGACAGGATGAGGTGAAGCTATTTATTTTAACACTAAGGATTTTATGTAAATAATCACACTTAAATTAGGGGTTATTAAAATTCCTAGCCTTTCACCCAAATTTGGTTTCATATTTAGACTCCTAAAACCTATAAAACACAAAAAATGGTAAAAGATACCCTATTTTGTACCTTATCTATACAAGTCTGTATAGAAAAAAATCATTAGGAGTATCTTGAAGGATTAATTTTAAATTTATTATAATAAGCTTAGTAAAATTGGTCCATTAGAGTATATTTCTAACTCCATTTCTCCAAACTGGTCCTTGTAAGGGTTTAGTAAGGGTTTTGAGTAGTTTGACTTCTTAAGGTTCATTCATAAAGATTTTATGTTGGAGTTGTACAAAAATTCCACAAAGTGGTTTTTAAAGACCTCTTATAACTTTAATTAACTCATATAACCCCTTGAAAATCATCAATATAGATATAAGTATCAAAACATGACCTATCAAGCTCTTTTCTCCTTTCCTGGATGCCTGAGTTGTCGTACGGTCTCAAAATGGATTTATTTTGTTTTATTTGCACTCTAAAAGCTTTAAAAATTATTTATTAACCAAATAATCATGTTTTAATAGGTTATAAATTTCATCTCATTATATAAGTGGTTTTGACCTCTCATTTGGGCACTAGGCCAAAACCTACATAGTAGGCTTGAGTTGTCCTTGAAGCCCAAAATGACGTTTTGATGGTTAACTTGCGTACTAATAACTCAATCACCTCTTATATCATCCCAAAATAATGGTACAATAATTTATAATTATAACCAATATATATAAATAAAAGTGGCCTACCATTTGGCAATAGGCCTCTTTAAGGCCTAACAAACCTACAAGTTCAAGAGCTTAGACTATTCTATTAACATTCCTCCTTGTATGATGGTTTTTGTTAATATTTTACTAGGTTTAATTTCAGTTATAACACATTATTTAAGTATTTATTCAGCTCCTAGTTTCATCTTTTAAATTTCCTTTTAAGGTTGTAGGTGTGTGCATGTGGGGAGTACCCTCTGTTTCAGACAAAATAGAGGGCACTCCCTTATTTCCTTAGGTAAAGGTAACTATTTTATGGGTTCCTAAAGTCATTTAGGTAGATAGAGGGAACTCCCCTATTTATTTAGTTAAAGGTAACTATTTTATGTGATTTTTAAATTCATATAGGTTCCATCCACAAAATTTTATCTGATGTTTAGGTCATTTGACCCTCTAAAGCTTCAAATTCTAAGATTGGTTTCTAGGAAAAAGGACTATGTGCAGGAAATTCCAAAGTGGACTATGTTTTACATATTTTTGAGCCCTTCCATTGATTTATTTTAACTAATGATATTCCATTAAAGTTTTAATAATAATAGTATATATTTTTAAAACCCATTCACCATTATAACTTATTATAAACCCTTTCTCGTCCTTAGATTCTGAAGGTTTTATGTCCAACCTGACTATGTTATAATAATTTCCTTATTCAAATGTGACTCCTATAGGAGTTCCTATATTTAAAATCCCATTTTAATTCTTCCATGGTCATATATAGACAATTATAATTCATTCATCTCAAATTAGGTCAATACTATCTCCTAGGATCTTAATTTTCTTACTCTTTACCCCTCACAGTCAACTAAAGTTTACTGTGTGAGGGCCTATATGTATGAATTCCAATTAGAAAAGGATTCATGTCACTTTAAGGTATTTTGAGGGATTTTAAATCATATCCTACTAACTACAATTTATTTTTATTCATACTTCAAACCTTGCTATGGATGATGTAGGGATCACAGTCTATTGTAGGTAAAGTTTTCCTAATGAAAATAACCTTGTAGGTGTACATGAGGACAAAGCATTCATATAAACTTGTTTTGATGATACTTATATTCATTTTAAACCCTATAATCTCTCTCTAAACACTCAAATGTGTCTTTAAATCTCCTAACTTCTTTAATTGTTGCTCCAAAGAACTTTTTACCTCCCTATTGTTGTAGATGAGTATGTAGGCTATTTGTATGGACACATATAGGTGTATTTGGGAAATAAACATAGGGTACCATTTATTTCAAAGTAATTTAGATATTGAATTGTCCCTTTAAAATTTATAATTATCCTTTATTATGAAAATGATCTATTTTTAACATTGGGTTTTATGGTGACTTCAAAGGTGAAAACCTATAGACTTAAAAGAAGGATTTCAATATCTTGGTAGGTAACTTTGAGGTCTCTTAATCACCACTCTTTACTAGCCCTTTGTCCTTAAAACTCTACCAAGTCATTATATATTATATAGGATACAATTCCAAGACATTATAATGATTCAATTTCTTCATATCCTTGTCATAAGATATCCACAAAACCTTCTTGGACCTCTATTTTGAAACTTTAGGGAATAGGAGCCTGAACTCAGTCAATTTGTGTTTGAGGGTGATCCACACTTATATATGTTATGCAACCTATAAAAATGTATTTCTAATGAACCTTAATTTACACTAAGACCTCAAAGAGAGCTTCATCATCAATATTAACATTTCAAAATGGCTCTTCCAATTCTCTGTCAAGTCACCTATAAGTGTGTTTTCATTATACAGGTAGTAGAGAGAATTATTGGTTGTGTAAATTGAATTTGATATTTTATTAATTTAAAACTTGTATCCATACTTATAAAAACATATTTCACATCATAAAACACCTAAAATAAGTGTTAACAACTTCTTTTCAACATGAATTCCTCCTTTATGGCACCAGTTGTTACAATTCCATGGTAGACTGAGTATAAGTGTGAACAATGAACTTTATTTATCCTTTAATGAGTTGTATATCCATTTAAAATATTAAAGTTCCATATTCACACCTAAAATTATCTTAAAAGGTGTCAACGCATCCTATTCAATGTGAATTTCTCATTTAAGCAGCTATAAGCAATCATGTTTATGGTTACCTAACTAAAAATGTTGCATATGACTACAATTCCATGAAGAGTTTGCTTGGGAAAAGATATTGAGAGGTAAATGGAATAATTATAAAATTTGAAACATATGAAATTCCATATCACAACCCCTTGAAACCATGAACAAACATGAAGCTCCTAGAAATAGTGAAAAATTGCATGTAACTTAGAAAGGTGTATCTTCTTGAAACATTAATGTACTTGACCTATCCAAACATAGTTAAACTTAAAAACTATAACAGAGAGGATTTTAGGATGAATCAAACATAATATGGAACCAATATGACCAATTGGTTCATATGGACTTGCACAAAATGGGGCAAAACCCATATGATGCTTGAAATAATAGGTAGAAAAGTATAGTTAACTTCATGAGGATGGTTCATGAAGCACAATAAACCATTATTCAAAATAATTTTATGAAAATTAACGTATATTAGTGTAATATAACCTAATATAATAATTTTACTTGAAACCTTCTCATCTATTTGTACTATGAAAAAACCTAAAGGTAACTTCTACATGTCTAGGAAAGCAAAGGTGGAGCAGAATGGTTTTGAGCCACAAATCATACTTATAGATCAAATGAAATGTTGGGATGAGTTTGGGGAATATTAAGGGATGTTACATGATATTTTACCATGTTTCACACTTCCCCATGGGTCGTATAAGTGCCAAAATCTCTTTCTTTCTCAAGAAAACTACATTTTCTTTAGATGAACCTACAACTTTTCAGTTATGTTAGTTAATTAGGACCTCTAAGGATACATGAGATATGAAATTACATTTTGGAATCTTCAAACTTTCCAATAAATCTATACAAGTTATTAAATGCACCTTTTTGACTTTAAAATGACCCAAAATGTCTAAAAGGATTTAAATGTCCAAGGACCAAGGCTAGTATAACATTAAATAACATTAATTAACCTATAAAACACCTTATGACATATGTATTAGACCCTAAAACACCTAAAAGTAAAGTTTTTACCTATAGGTTCCGTAATTTCACTTAAAAATCAAATTTGGTCAACATTATATTTGAGGAAGGTTGAAAACCCTCATTTAATGAAACCTAAAACAAGTTTTCACCACTAGACTAGCCTTTCTCTTTACCATTTACCTAAATTAAAAACACATCCAAGAGGTTTTTACCTTGGAAAATCAATGTTTTATTTAATTTTTTATGGCTAAGGGCATTCACCTACTCTTAAAAATATGCTTTAGGATATAACTTGATCGAGAACCCATGTTTGTGGTCTTTCAATGGAACATTATCCCTTAGGCCTAAAAAATCACATAAGGCCTCAACATTCTAAAACTTGTTAATAAACACTATTGATTTTTGTTGGTCTCAGTATATTAGTTGAGGATAATATAAAGAAAGCATGTTATGGTGAATAATTGGTCTAAGTGTACAAATGGCATTAGTATTAAACAAATTGGTATTGGCTAGGTCACGTAATGGGCTATGATCAGACTTTGTTTCACTATCAACATCATCGTCACTAGTCATTGGCATTAGAACATAAATAAGGTACATGGGGTAACCCTCAAGTAGTTTAAATCCAAGACCATATATTCCTTTGTACTGAATGGTAGAAATTAGCTCAATTAGAACTTATTGATTTACCCTAAGGCCTCCTCCTTTTAGGCATGCTTATCCATGATTATATTTGAAATAGGATACTTGGCATTTAGGTAATAGTCAACTAGGTTGTCATTATACAACTAATATTCACCATTTGAAAGTGGGTCCTATTCTTAGCTAGTGGCTGATATGAAAATGATAGGTGTTAGACTATGTTTTTGGCCTTTGCCCTTTATTTTCCATTATATGTAAGTTATTTTATCCCTATATCTTCCATAGGACTTGGGTTTCTATTAAAGTGTGGAAATGTGGAATGTATAGTGTGTTAAATATTATCCTAAGCCATTAGCCAAAGTGGTATAATGATTAGATATTTAGGGAGGCAACATGTTGGATAATGAATTAAGGGTATCAAAGTTGATGCAATTGGACTTTGTGGAATCAATAAGTATTTCTTTTCCTTGTCCTTCTTAATAATTAGGTTCAATCCAAAATGATAGTTATAGCTCTAGTAATCAGCCTCCAAATGGTTACAATGTTTGTTTGGCTAAAAATCTCCATAGATAGTAACCTCCATACCTAAATGGGAGAACTTGATACATTATTGCAATGTTGATTGGATTACATTAATCTCATGTATCCAAGGTCTTCTTAAAATCATATTATATGATAAATCGAGGTCTAACACAATACATAATGTATCTTGGGTCAAGCACCCAATGATAGCTAGTAAGTTGATGGTGCCTTGTGATTCTCATTATTCATTATGATAGGCCATGATTGTGATTATTTTTGTTTGGAGATCAACTATGGTGTACTTGAGAAGCTTGATGAGACTTATGGACATGATGTTTAGACCTGATCCATTATCTATGAGGAGATGTTTCACTTTGTGTCACATTATGACAATTTTTATGTATAATGGATTGTTATGCAAAGGATCAATGGATGAAATATCACTTTTGTGAAAGGTTAAATATTGGCCTGGGGATAAATTTCCAACCAAATATTGAAATTTGTCTATAGATATATCATTAATAATTTGTTATCCAAAGAACTCTATCAAGGTATTATTTTGGATGGTAGATGTATACAATAAATCCAAAAAAAAAAATTATGTGGATGTCTTCTATAGTTGCGATAAAATATCAAATTTATTTTCCTTTATAATGGTTAATGGATTGTTTCTAGCTATAATGGTTGGTTGAATCAATGTAGTGGTAGATGGTTGCAAGCCTAAGAGGGAAATATTTGATTTTTGAGTTGTGATTGCATAATTAGTATTAGATATAGGACCATTATTGATAATAAATTATAATGGTGGTGGATCAAACTAGATAAGACCCAATTGTCAGTTCACTTGTGTGTGGTCATGGGGAAAGGATGAGTTATTAGTATGCTATCGAAAAGTAGTCATCCTTATTTACTTGTATGCCTATATGTGGTCCAAGGTTAATGAGGGATTACCAACATGGGTTATCTAGTTAGAATATATTAGAAATGATCTTGTTTTATTGGTATTTGGTCTTGGATTGATGGGATGGTGGAAACATGACCTTCCATAATATGGCCTACAATTTTTTTATAGTCATGGGAAACTACATGGTAGGTATGTTGGTTGTTGGCATCCTTATGGCTTTGATTCCATCTATTTTTCAAACATTGTTGATTTTACTATTGGTTTGGTTGGTTCTATCTCAGTTGTTGATATTATTATTTTTATTGTCCTGGCCTTTCTTACTATTGATACTAATTGATATGTAGTGGAATGGAGTTTTGCTAAATGTTGAGGTTTTGATTGGATGTAGAAGCTCCATTATCCAATGTTATCTC
This sequence comes from Torreya grandis, assembly GCA_037957365.1. NCBI lineage: Eukaryota > Viridiplantae > Streptophyta > Pinopsida > Cupressales > Taxaceae > Torreya > Torreya grandis. The sequence goes on along the minus strand of JARHVA010000766.1, from coordinate 3,950,181 downwards.
CTTATTTTACAACATGTAATCAATAAAATGTTTAATTTTCACAAAATTATTCAAACTGTGTCCATTAACCCTTTGATACTCACATAATTCATTTTATTAGTACCAATTGGGATAAGGAATGCCCTTAGGATAGTGTTTTATAATAGGTTAGCTAATTAGATTAAAGGTGATGAGCTAGAGAAACATGGATTCAATGTGTTATCTAAGGTCACTAAATATGGGATGAGTAGGCAAAATTATCCTTGGAGGAAGGGTCTGTTAAGGAAATGGTTGTTGCATTTGTTGTGTTGGTCTAGGTTACTTCACTTATTATGTTTGTTGCAGAGGTTGTTGGTGAGGAATAATTTGCATATGTGGCATAGGTTGAGTAGATGATGTTTTCACTATTTGGACATGTCATGAATTTAGTTTTCCATTCCCAACAACATTATTATTCTAATTTAAAGGTTTGGACTTTTCATAATTATTGGCCTATAGTAGTTGTGATTCTTATGCTTGGACTTGGTTCTAATTTTGGTTTTGGCCATTTCCTTGGTTTGTAGTTTGGATCTAGTTTAATGAGGTAAGTTTAATATACCTTTTTTAATAATGTCTCTTTAAATTAAAAAAAAAATTATTAATTATTTCATTAAAAGTGTGTCCACATTACATATTTAGATGGTAATATATCTCTCTATGTAAATTTTTGGTAAACATAGTGGCTAGTTGTTTGTCTAGTAAACTATGGGTGAATATGCTCAAAATTTATCTCCATCACTAAAATTAAATTTCAAATATTTCATAAACCTTCTATTTTTATTGCTTCAAGACTACCAATGAAATCTCATGCTTGATATTGAAGTAGAAGTGTTCAATAAAATTGTCTAAAATATCATCAAAGTCAAAAATTAAATTCTTGGGCACTTTCAAAAACTAATCCAAAGCTTGTCCTACTAGACTCCTTAGGAATAATAGTAAGATTTATATGTCATTGTAGGCCACTAGTTGATGAGAAATAAATAATTTGGTTAAGTGGGCCTTAGGGTCTCCTTTCACCTTGTATTTGTAAAACTTTGGTTGTTTTTACCTTGGAGGAAATAATATCTATAAATACTCCATGTTGAAGGGGTGGGAAAACACATCATCCAACTTAGACATTTAATTTTAATTCCTAACTTATATTATATCAATCACATCCTTAATTTGTTCTAATTCTTTGGATAGGAAACCAAAGAGAACATTGGTCTAAGGTGGAGGATGGTTAGTCAAAATTAGATTATTTTGATTGGAGTATAGTGGAGGCATGGCTTGATGTGGAATTTTGGTTTAGTTTAGGAATAGACCAAGAATATAAAAGTGTGGATTAATATGCAAGTGTTGGAATTGCATGCATTGCTATGTGATATTCTAGTTAGGATTTGGTATATGGGCCTAGTTTTGGTGAAATTATGTTTGAGATGGAAGGATATGATTGGGGGTGATGTATTATTCCTATTAATGTTTATTAGGGACTTGTTACTGACTATTCAAACCTTGATGATGAAGGTGAACATATGAACCAAGGCCCTATCATTGAGTTTGTAGCACATTAGAAATAAAAGGCAATTATTTAGTAACTAGTACTTATGGAACAATATAACCTCTTGGTTGTGTGAATGCTTATTAAGAAGTAGATGGATGTTGAAGGTTCATAATTTGTCATTGGAAAATACTTGTACACTATTTATTAGACATAATTTGTGATTTTAATGGTATGTTGGTTTGTGACTGAAGAGGTATGTTCATCACTTCATAGTGAGGTGGAACATTAGTTTACCCTATTGAGGTGGTAAAATGTTTTTCCCATATTGGATGGGTATATTGTATTGTATTTGTTTCTATGGAATATTAATCATTACCTATTGTGGTGGAGTAATATTCTTCATGTTTTGTTGAGGCATGGGACTGGTCATTGCTTGATTACTTAATCCTTAAGACTGCATGCTCTAAGAAGCATCTAGTTGAGAATTATGGGTAACTATTTGTGGTTGGGACATAGAATTTATTTCCACTACATTTTTAAACCACTCATAATGTTAACTAAAATTACATTTTGTTAAGGACTACTTATTTTTACATCTATACTACTTTGGTCTAGATTGGATGATACTTGCATAGGGTCCACTATGTTTGGCTCACTATTATGTATAGAATTAACAGACACTTATTCAATAGCTAGGGCATTGAACATGTCTCAAAATAAAGTGATTCATGTGAATGGGTCTATACCCTAATTTTTTTGTCCTGCCAATTTAATTAAGACTCTTTTTGAAGTATCTAGCTCAATAAGAGGAGAATTTGACATGGTCATGTTGTTAAAGTTGTGTGCTAAGTTAAAATAGGTTTAGTATGTTGTATACATATATATGAAATGATACTTTATGAGGCCCTTTACTATGACAATAATATGAGGGTCCTAATATGGCATTGGCACTAGAGCATGAGGATTTCTAAAAGAGGAATATTCATTGTTTTGATTATAAGGCATTTTATAAGGCATTGTTTCTAAACTTGGAAAATTTTCATGGGGGAAATCTACTAGAAACTTAACCCCTACCTCTATGGCCCTAATTAAAACTTCATCCTTATTTAAATAAAGTGACAATCAAACAAATAAGGGTCACAAGCTGATGTAATTGTAACATAGTATGATTATTATTGGACTTGTTCTACAATCGAAGGTACACTAGTTAGGTGTTGTGCCATTTAATCTTGGTCTTACTTTGAGTATGGAGGCATTTTGACTAAATATTGGGCCAAATGTTCTTGTCTTTTTTCCCCTATTTGAGTGTTATAAGGTGGATAAGGATCTATCTCATAAATGACATCATCTCCGTAAGGGTCTTGAACAAAGTCTTCTTATGTGACCACATTACTATACCCTACATCATATATGATACCATTATGAGTATAGTGAGACATGTTTGAATAAATGTTGAATGATTCACAAAATAGGGGTTAGAGTTATACAAACTATAAAAAACAATGTCTAAAAATACAAATATTTTGAACTCGATATAACTTGGTCAAATGGATGGAGTTGTACTTATAAAAAGGGATTAATTCTGAAAATTAGTATAAAACATTCTAACATCAAATGTATAACATCAAATGTCTCACATAAAAAGGTCAAGTATATGAAATAAATAAAAAATGATAAAATCTAGGTTCAAAGTGTTCCAAACAAGTCTAATCTAGGAAAAATAAAGGTTTCTAAGTCTTTTGGCCAAATGTGGCATAAAAAACTAGACTCAAATAAAGGAATGTGCTAGGGATTTTGGCCAAATGTGGCTTTAAAATCTAGACTTAAAAATAAGGTGAGATTTTTAATCTAACAAATCTAAAACACTTTGGCATAGACTAGGCACTTGAATTTAGACATGAACTTGGTCAATTTGATATGAGCAAAGAAAGAAAAGTCACTTGGAGATAAACTATTTTCTCCAAAATAAAGGTACAAACAATATTTTTTAAATTTTGGTAAATAATTAACCTAAGTTACACAACCCAAAAGAGAAAGATTTGTGTCTAGGCCCAATGTAGACAAAGCATAAATATAAATAAATAAATATATGGATTTGAACTTGTGAAGGTTAATTAGAAACTCAAATTAGGAAAAACTTAGGTTCTTTGATCAATAATCTAGTAAAATGTGAATGGCATAATGACACTAGATGAAGAACCAAAAAGACACACATGGATTGGTTTTGAATTAAAAACTTAGACACAAGGCAAGCAACAAGTCTATGAATTTATTAGAGAAATGTAACCACATTATCATTCTCTAAAGGTATGATTGATGGTTTGTTTTAAGAATCTATGAAAAAAATGAAATTAATTGGGATGTGTAATGTTACCCTTTCCAATCAAGTGACACACACACAAGGATTTGTCAAAAAGACTAAGGCAAAAGTATGGTGTCAAATAGATGGCATAACACCTCCTCAAATAATAGAGTGATATATAAACAAAACTTGTTTTTATGTGTCACAAATAAACAAATGGTTTTATACTCAAAGACAAAGAAAGTAAAGTAAAAAAGACCCAAATACAACTAAGTATAACATCCAAACCTCTAGATTGACAAGGTTGCATCATATCACTAAATTATGTCTATATACACACTCTTGGGAGGATTTTAAGTGTTAATCTAAAATTAAAAGTGTATGAAGTAGTAGGGTTTTTACACCCCATTCTCCCAAGATATTGTATAGTAACAAGGAACTTCAAGATACTCACCTTTCATCAATAATATATCCATGGCAAGTGGGGTTGTTCTAAAACATAAATTTTTGACCATCTAGATGGTCCTAAGTGTGATTAACACTAGAGATATCTCACATAAATTTAGTTAATACTATTTAACTTAATATTCAAGGTTTATTCCTTAGTATAGTGCTTCCATTTGTGTATTTCTTAGTGGAATCCCCTAGTGAACTAGACTTGACTCAGGTTTTCATTACAATTAGAGAGTTTAACTTCTCAACCCCCTAGAAATCATAATATACATGCCATAATTTATATACCTCACCATGGAGTGGGGTTGAAATAATTTGAGAAGATGAAACCCTGGGTCAAAGCTTCCTTAAATAACTTGTGAGGAACATATGAACTCTCACTCACAAGATAAGTTACATAAAATAAATGACTAAGTGAAAAGACTTTAGAGGTTGTCTTTAAATAATCCAAACCATATGGGTTTTGGGTAAAGCCTTAATAAAATTATTTCCATTCCTTAGACAAAGACACAAATTTTAAGGAAGAAGTGTTTTTGGTCACCCAAGTTCCCTAAACAGGATGGTGGGAGAGAATACATGCCTCCATTTTTTGAGAAACACAAAAGTATAAAATGATATAGCAAAAAATACAAAATTCTAAATAATTTGTAATTTTAAGTGAATATTTATTTTATGCACAAAATTGATATGTTTGTGAAGTTTCCTTGGCCCCTTGGCTTTAGTTTCAAACTTTTGAAACTTTTAGAAAATGACTAAACATAAACACTTAGGCTCTTTTCAAAGACTAAAATGAAATGTTCAAAGCTTAGCTAAATTACTTTTAGGCACCAAATGAAAATATTCAAGACTTAAACATGTTCAAATTTAGCACTTTTTATTGTGTTACTTGCAATTTTTTAGAGGGTTTACTTTCGCTTTAAAGCATATTTATCAATGAGACAAACAAGATTTAAAAACTTTCTCTCAAGTTCTCTATTTTTGTTACATAGAGACTGATGTTGGTTCTTAGTGACCAATTTACAGAGAAATGATGCTAGTTTTAAAGAACTAATACTGGTCAATAAAGACTGATGTCAGTAACCTATGACCCTTGAGGCAATTTTTTTTCCCAAAACACTTGTTAGACCCAAGTTAACATAAAATCTCTAGAAAAATCTTTACATCCTACAATAAGATGGATTGACAGAGAGATAAAAACCAAAATATGAACTTGAAAATCTCAAAGAAACAAAAATCCAATTTTTCTATTGTTTCCTTCCCTACATAGGGAACCAATGCTAGTTACATAGGACTAATGTCAGTTAGGAAAAAATGAAGCTAGTTATGCAGAACCAATGTTAGTCTCTATGTAAATCTAGGTAATACTAAAAACAAAATATGAAAAATCAAAGTTAAAAGTGAAAATTTCAATATGGTCAAGCATTCATTTAAAAAACTAGGAGATGTAAATTGGTCTCCTTGGTATGTGAGATGATTCATTGTCCCATCCTGCATGCCATTTGTGATCATAAGAATCCAAGAAGGGAGGTTAGATCAAGTAAATAAAACTCAAATAAACACACTAACACTAACACTTATAAGCCTAGATATTAGGCATGAGCTTATTTAATAAAAGACAAATGAAAACCCAACTAAAATTCAAATACCATAAATCCTTACCTTCCTTGGGAGCTCCAACTACATTGTTGAGTGTTTTGCTTAGTTTGTGCTTCAAAAAGTATTTAGAAATAGAGGTTTGTTGATCCTTCTCTCCTTTTCACCATGGATTTAATATGGCTTGGTGTAGCTTGGCTCAATATTTTATCATTATAGCATTATTGATATGAATCTCATGTAACAAAATCTTCATTATAAATCTATAATTTCTAAGTTGTAAATTCAATGGGCAATGGCTTTTATTTATGGTATATGGATCTAACCCTAACCCAAAGTGATTCAAAGTGGTTTTAAGGGTTGGAATGGGTTCAAACATAACCTAAATGAGTCAAATATAACACTAGTAGAGTTAGTAGTTGTCAATTACTCATGATTTTCAATGAATATTCATGGGTCTCAAAAATGAGATATTTGGAGATATTTTCCAAGAGTCTTAAAAACATGTAAAGGTAATCATGAAAATATAGGATAGTTCATATTTTTGAATTTTATTTTTTATTTACTCATTAATTACACATGGATAATTCTACTATGCATTTAATTTGGTTTAGATTTTTAATTAATTTTGATTAGCCATTTAACTCTTTTAAGATCTGATTTAATTCCATCTATCCCACTTAATAGGTCCATAGGCCAAATTGACTATTGTGATGTTTTAGGATGATTAGGGATGAATCCATGAGAGGTTATTATTACATATGATAGGATTCCCCAATTAGGGATGTATTAAAATAATTGTGAGTATTGAAGAATGATGCATAAGCAAATTTGGGACATTCAGTGATTCCTAGGCTTAATTTGCAATGGTTGGTAGGAATTCATTTTAAGTCTAATGAAAAACTATTGGTGGATAGTTTTAGATGTCTACACCTCTTAAGAGTGGATCAAAATTTTCTTGAGTGGTGACTATTGGAATTTCACTAGTGCAGAGGCAACCTATAAAAGAGGTGCTCGATGGATGAACATATTGAGAAACCATGCTTGATAAGAAATTATATGGGGAGATAGCAATTAGTGACATCAAAACTAGTGAGAAATGTTTTAATTTTGTTTTAAATATTTTATATAAGACACTAATTATAGTTGAGTATATTAGATAGATAGATTTTGAGATATATATTGAATCTAATGTCTATCCAGTTTATGTTTTGTAGATCTTGTGATAGAGGAGATAAAATCGGGATCTATGGTTATGGATATGCATCATGACATTTTGGGTGGGGTGTTGGCTTTATATGACCCCATCATGTTGCATGATCCTATGGTACCATATGCCCCAACCTAGGTGTGCTAGTTTAGACTAGTGGGGAAGGTCCCAAAGTAGTTATAGGAACACATGGATGAGTTGTAGCCATTGGTAGGTGTGGGAGAGGTATAGGAATATGCTTGGTAGGCCTTAGATTAGAATAGATTAACACACATGGTTACTACTATCCAACTCATATAGGTGTAGGCTTAGGTGGCCAATCTATAGGGACATGTAGAAGGTTTGAGATCTCAAACTTCCTTTTTACAATGTAACATTCAAAGGAGATAGTCCTGGGCATCTATGAGTAATGTGGCTAGGGCATAGGATAGGTATGTTGGAGCCTAGCCTTAGATCTAGAGCTATTGTATTTGGTATTAAAAACATGATATATATACATATATATATATATATATATATATATATATATATATATATATATATTGATGTTGATAGATGTATTGATCTTATGAGTTTTACTTGGATGGGGATGTTGATGCATGGATATATTTATTCCTAGCACATATATTTATGTTTTCCTTTATATGTTATAGGAAATATATGTTGAGTGTTTTCTTTTCTATAATTATGTGATACACACGGATGGTGAAAAATAAAAAGGCAAAAAATGACTTGGAAAAGTAAGAGTAATAAAACAAAATCTAATACACACTATAATCATGATGGTATATGTGTAATAACAAAAGATGACTAAATATAATAAAACAAATATGGTCAAATGGATAAAAATGTTTTTAAACCATGTAAAGGATTTGCACCAAGTTAAAACAAATAAAATCATACTATATCATGTTAGGAAGTATGAAACTAATATAATAAAATATAAGGCACATGAAAACCAAATGGTATAAAACCAAAATATTTAAACCAATTAATCATACTAAATCATGTTGGGAAGTATAAAAGAGAAATAAAATTGGGGAAATGAACTTAAATTGATCCCACTAATTCAGGCTAGGAAGTATGAAAAATTTAAGAAAAATGGTTGTAAGCATACATGCAATTAGAAAATAAGAAGATGAAAGTGAAATATCAATGAGCTAAGCATAAAACATATTATATAAAGATTCAAAACATGTCAATGATGTGTACCTCATAATTAATCACTAGTTATCTCAAATTTGACACATGTAAGTTTATTATCACCTGGGTATTTGAATATTTTGTGAGGAAGGCATGGTTTTATCCATCCTCTTACACTATAACTCATATATGGAACATCAATGAGGTATAACTATGGGAATTATTTTAAAATGTATTTATAATGTGGTAATTTTTTAGGAAGGTCTAGTCCTACCCATGGTCTTATAATGAAACTTACAAATATTGTCCCTACGGGGATAATCAATTAAAAAGAAATTTATCAATAGTAAATATTAAGAATGTTGTAAATTAAATATGGAATGTAAAAATAATAATGTAAGCATCTATGAGAATACCTTAGGAAATATGAGGCACACTAAGGAAATATAAAAGACACTAAGTGGCTAGTGACCATCAATATACAAAGGATACCTGTTCACAATAAGTACAAAGTTGTATATGAAAATAAGTTAAATACTAAGATTGCCTCATGTTAGTTGAATTAAAAAGAAAATAAAAATCGAATTACCTCTTCACAACGTGTTCCCCATTCCTTAAGACCTCTCACATAGCCATCGGTATATTCAAAAGATTTAGTACTCGTATGAGAAAGTAGTTAACACTAAAATCTTTTTTATTTTCTTTTTCCAATCTACTAAAATAACACACCCTAATGGACCTTGACTCTATCATGAATCCAAATATGGAGTTTGAGATTCAATTAGAAAGAAGGAGATGTGTTTTGAATCTGTATTTTAATGTGATTTAAATTTTGAATTTGGTATGTTGCATTTTGTATCATTACCTTTAATTAAATTATTTTTCCTTTTTATTTTTATGAATTTTAAGATTCCTCCTCCATATGGATTTTGAATAACAAACATGAGAGATAAAAGTGATACACATGAATGATATTTTGACTTTGGCTAAAGGAAGCTAAGTATATAAACACATGACTAATTGAAAGACATGACTACCTATGAGCCAATTGTTATCTCAAGTTTCAACCATGAGTATTCTTATCTTGTGAAATTAAATAAGGTAATACAAGATGATCCAAAGTGGGCCTATAAGATAGATAATTACAATGATGTGACTTTTTTTCTAATTGATCATATGTTAAAAAATGATTACTAAGGGGGTCTAAGTTTGTATAGCCAAGCCATGATAATTATCCATGTTGGATTACATAAGGTAGAAAATAATAATGAGAAAAGATAAAAACATCCATGAAAAATAAATGAGCTCATTAATATAACCATGTAAAAATAATCCATAAGAATAAAATGAATAAATGTAACCATATAGGATAGATAATGTTAAATATTAATATGCATGTAAGATAGATAAGTGAAGAAAAATTTGACACAAAGTGAAATGATATAAAATATAAATAAAAGTAGATCACAAGTCCAATCCCAAATAATAATTAAGATGAAAGTGAAGGAATAACATGTGTTTACAAATACTGATAAATCTATCCATAAATATTATCCATAACATCTGATATGTCTCTATGAATTTGGATCCTAACTATAATAAGAGTCTCATTGATCCTTAATAAAAGTTGTGAAAAGACCTCTCATTGAATCTCCTCTATAGAAAATGTAGATATATCTTAAGGATCATGATCATGATGGACCTCATGCATAGAATAATTAATAAGTGGAAAAGATGTTGGAATAGGAATGGTAGCTATGAGATAGGGAAATTACACCAATGGTGGAAAAGGAACTATATGTGGGGGAGAATGTGTAGGTGGCATAAGAGACATACGTGAATAAGAAGGCATAGGTGGAGTGAAAGCCATAGGTAAAGAAGGAGGAGCCTTGTTATGTGTATGACCTATGGGATGGGGAATAATGGTCACATGAATGGTCATGAGGTAATCATGACAATGCTATTGGAGGATACAATAACAATCGGTGTGATGGGTATTGCACTAGTGCCAAAGATAATATATCCCTCCATGTTTGGGAAGGTATTCAAGTAATAACATAGGAGGAGGTATAGCCTTGTATTTGGGTTGAGAAAAAATATGGAGAAATATGTCGATATATTTTTAAATAATTTGATAATTTTTGGAGGAATGATTATTTATGTTGTGGAAGAAATAAATATGCTTCTTACTAGACTTTATGGGTTTACTAATGGAAGGAATATAAATAAGAGCTAGGGAAGGCTAGTATAACTAGTAGTATAGTTAGTTTGATTATCCCATTGGTCAGGTAAGGGATCAATGCACAAAGGGATTAATTAAAATAGAAACCATATCTAGGAGAAGCAAGATATAGAGATCCTAGTATCTATCAAAATGATAGGGATCAATCATAACCTGATATATAAGCATGTTCCTAGGAGGGTCAACATAAATTAGAGGTGTGCCATGCAAACACATTATCTATACCCTAAAAATAAGAGGAATAATACTAGAATTAGGAACTATATAAGATGGAATATGATAAGAGGAATCAAAATAATGAAATAAAAGAAGAATGATAACAAAGGATCTCATCATCTCTATCATAATCAAGACCTCTTATAAATGGACCATCTAAAGTATAACCATCATCATTATCAGGTGTATGAAGGTCAATGGTGTAGATTGTATGTAATAAAAAATGCATCATGTCTATAAATCAATCTTGGCTTAGAGAAGATAGAGCATACCTACACTTCTGATTTGGATACACTTGTTAAGTGAGATCATGAAAAATATGGGGATCAACTAGACCCGATTAGGGGATCAATTTTCACAATATATCATGTTAGGAATGGTTCTAAAGCCTAAAGTCTAACACAATCACATAAAAAACTTAATTAAGTCCTAAGGTTTAAAAAATTCACCTATTTTAATAACAAAAAAGTAAATCTAATCTAGTGCACACCAAAGCCTGTGGTACAAAGTGGGGGTTAGAAATAACTAAACAACTAAACTAAGCATGTATTAGAAGACATATACTCATGCCAATGTATATGAAATCCTAATACATGGGAGAAGAATACAAATGAATTATATATATATATTATTACAAAGGAGAAATAAATTTAAGAATACTTACGTTTGAAGATAAACCCATTGAGCCTCAATCTCTCCCTTGGACAAGGTGCTTCACAAAAGATTATTGTTGTATGTAAGGATAACCAAGATAAATCAACTCTAGGATACACAAAATATCTAATCATATAAAATACTTATCCACAAGATAAGATCTACAACTCCAAATAAAGTGTTGAACCCTAAGCTTTAATCCTCAAGTAGAATGGTCAATAAGTATATGTTCATTCAAAATTCTTAGATCTTAATTACTCTCTTATAAAATGGTGGGAAATGAACTTGTATATATAGGTAGATATTACCCTAAATCCTCTAAAAAATGTTAGCTATATAGGGTTAACCTAGTTGACCCAATGTGTTTTTGGGGATAATTCACTAGGTCTGAGCTAGGTTAGTCTAAAGGATAACATGCTAAAAAAGTGAAAACACCCCTAAACTATACTAGGTCGACCCAGTCAACCTAGTACAACTAACTGAATGAAATGGGATTAAAGAAATAAAAAGATGGATAGGGTATGAAAACTAAGGGGAATGGGTAGGATTAATAAGAATAATCTTAGGTTAAATGGTTTTAGGAGATAAGTGTATAGATGGCAAGTGTAAAAAGGAACAATAATCTTATGAAGCACCAATGGTCTGCCAACCCCTTTCTTAGTGTACCTCTTAAGGTATGCACTCAAAGAGATTGAGACTTGATAGGTTCTTGTAAGATACAAAGTATTATTAATCAATAAAATTTAATAATATTATGTGTATACATATGTCCCACTTGAAGCTCATCACATGTGACATAAGTGAAACATAGGATGGTGCTTCAAGATAAAACATGATAACACATAACATTAATGCTAATTAAAGTATAATAAGCAACAAATAAGATAAATAAAAGGAATGAATTGAAAACCACATACCTTTAACTTAAATTAGTGCCATAGATAAAGAAGTAGACTATAAGAAATGTGAAGGTGTCTAATGTAGAGAACACTAGATGAACCTATAGAACTTAGTGCAAAAATAGACAAAAAATGTAATTTTTGGAAGATAGACATATGGTAGTGGAAATGATTCTCTATATCATCATGAGTCCAATTCATTTTATGGTTTGTAAAATGGATGAGTATAAAAAGGATATAAGAAAAATAGGGAATCTGCTAACAAATAATTTAAATTTTTGAATTTGGAAAAGTGTTTTTAAATAGGGGAAAAGACAAGTAATTTGTTATTTTGATTTGTGAGAGAGGGGAAAAAGAGCTCTGGATATAAAAATGAGCTAGGATGATGAGGAGGTGATAGCCTATATAGTGAGAGGCTCTAAAGGTGGTAATAGGTGCACTATAGGTTGGAGCTAAGAATCTAAAACTAGTTTTTGAAATTTATATTGAATTAAGTGAAATTTTAGTAATTTTGAATTTTAAGAATTTATATATGTCAAAATGAGGCAAAATTAGATTTTATTTGTAAAAAATAGGAATATAGGAAATTATTTTGGAGGATTTAGGTAGAAAGCAAGAAAATTGCACTTTTTTGGGAAAATATAATGGGGTAGTAGGCCAAAATCACTATCTCAACCCAATTGACCTAGTAGGTTGGAAAAGAGTAGAATCCATAGTGCCAACCTAGTAGGTATGGGTCGACCCTATATATTTTGCAAGTTAATGGCCTAGTTTAAAGTTTCTAAGTTATCTAAAAGGTCTAGAATGGAAACTCAACACTAGGGAAGGGAAGATATGGGGGTTGACTTAGATTTTTAAGTCAACCAAGTGAAAAGATAAGAAAATATTTGGTCAAACTAGTTTGACCAAAGATCTAAAATGGTACAAAAAAGTGTGTAGAAGTCTGAAAAGGGATAGAATGACCCAAAATTACCAAGTGAGGTTAAGGAAGACCGATTAGACTAAAATTAAGCTAAAAAGAATAAAATGAAGTAATGTGGGATTTTCTTTTGATGTAAAAATGTAAAAAGAATGTATTATAACTATACATGACATGGAGGAAATAATACATCCTTTATTTTTTCTTAGGTTTAGGGATGATGGATATTTTTGAAACTTATGGATGAAATATGGTTACCTAGCTTGTTAGGTAGGTTGTTAGATGGAGATATGGCTAGACTAGGATACATAGATCTAGGTGGGATAATGTAGATGTGTTGGATCCCCCTCATTGTTGATTTTTTAGTCATGTTCCTTGGTTTCTAGGAATGATTAACTAAAACCTTTAGATGGAAGGTGGATGGGGATATAATATAGGTGGCTATGATGCTAGATGATGTCCATGTCATTTTGGGGCTACTTATGTAGGAACATAGGTGACCATAGGGATACTAGATAACCTAGAGGAGAAGAGAGCCTTAACAATGTGGGCTAAAGTCTTAGAGATGATATTACTAGAAAAGAGAGTGACTATGTTTGATTTCTATACATCATATATTCTATACATTTAGAAAGATGTGATAGGCTTTGTGACATAGTGGGTGTTATGTCACAAGTTAGATGATAAGGTACCACTATTCATGGTAGCCTTAAGCAGGATGATCTTTGAGGAGTGAGTTCTATATGATTCAGGATTTATCATCTATGTCTAGCTTGTACATGATCTAAATGAGATGTCATTAAAAGGGTAGAGGACCATGAGACCAATCATATTACTGACAAATTGGATATATGAGATGTTTCTTATGTACTGGCTAGTTGGGTTGCCCCATGTAGTTGATGACAGGTTACTTCAAATGTTGAGATACAGAGAGTAATAGGTAGTGTATGCCAAGACCCATATGATAGCATTGTAATTAATGAGACAGGATAACATAGTGTGGTATCCATATGAGCACATAAAAATTGCATGGGTGAGTTGAGACATAATTACACTAGTGATAGCTAGGACATAGGTGGTTAAACACTATTTTTGGTGGAGAAAGCCACATACAATAACACTTGTGCTAGGGAAAATGGGCCTACTTCATCCAATATCATTGATATTAATGCCTAAGTAATATTATTAGCATATGAGAGAGCCATGGGGGAAGAGAGGACTGGGGCCACTAGTGGTGAGGTTGACATTAAGGCCATATAGAGAGAGATCATGGACTAGTCATGTATAATGAGGAGATGAGTAAGAGGATAGGGATGTGGAGGAATATATACCAAATGTACCACTTCTAGCTTCATAATTAGATAAACAATGACAATCATGGATATAATTTCAACAAAGGTAGGAGGATCAAGAGAGAATGGAGACTATTTCCATCTCATATGACCCTATAGGTGAGCCAAAGGAGATGATAGAGAGACCACTCAAATTTAGGCTAAGATGGACACAAACCATGATATCTAGGTTAGAGTTGAGGAGGTGACCTATAAAGGAGGTGCTAGGAGGCTGTGCATATGGGGAGACTATGCTAGGTAGTCATGTATATGGCGAGACCATTATAATCAAGACATAGACAAGTAAAAAGATGATTGAATATTATTACATAAGTTGTTATTTTAGAAATAAAGAGATAAATAGATACTTTTAGAGATAATAGTGATCTAATATCCATCTCATGTGATGTTGTAGGTGTAATTGAGGATGAAGCGGAGAAATTGGGGTCCCTAGTGGGGGAGTACTCCATGACATCCTAGATGAGACTCTATAGCCATACGACCCCATGACACTAGAAGATCTGAGTATGTCATCTATCTTAGCCCAAGCGAGCTAGTTAAGATTAGATGGAGAGGTAGCAAGGCAAATATGGGTGTAGAGAGAAAGGATACATCCATCAAAAATGATGAGTGAAAGGGAGAAACAAACATGGTAGGCCCTATCATATAAGTGTGTTATACATTTGAATATAATAATGTAGATGACAGAGATTAGGACCCAATTGACAAAGTCACAGATGTGGGTAGCACATGTATAGGGATAGGTAGAGCTATTGAGATATTGAATGGCCTCCTTACAAGGTACAATTTAGAGGATTCAAACTGAGGCCTTAGTAGGTAACATAGTTAGGCCACAAGATAGACAAGATGGATCCCAGCCATAGAGTTGGGCTATTAAATACGGTTGTATATGTTCTATCAAACTCATGATGTGTGTGTGTGTGTGTGTGTGTGTGTGTGTGTGTGTGTGTGTGTG
This sequence comes from Torreya grandis, assembly GCA_037957365.1. Lineage (NCBI taxonomy): Eukaryota > Viridiplantae > Streptophyta > Pinopsida > Cupressales > Taxaceae > Torreya > Torreya grandis. The sequence goes on along the minus strand of JARHVA010000766.1, from coordinate 3,934,742 downwards.
TGTGTGTGTGTGTGTGTGTGTGTGTGTGTGTGTGTGTGTGTGTGTGTGTGTGTGTGTGTGTGTGTGTGTGTGTGTGTGTGTGTTTGTGTGTATGTATATATATGTGTATATAATGGATCATTTTGGCATATTATTATTGGATGTGTATGTTGTCATTATGGGTTATTTTGGTTATTTGTTATGGTTGAGGTTGTGGATGCTTTAGATATATTTATTTCTAGTACATGTATTTAACATTGTTGTATATGCTATAGGAATTATATCTGATGTGTTTTATTTTCTAGCATTATGAAAAATAGATGCATGGTTAAAAAGAAACAGGTAAAAAAGTCTTGGAAAAATATAATCAATAAAGGAAATATTATACACACTATTTCAAGATAAGAAATGTGTAATAATAAGAAATGAGTAAGTATAAATAACATAGAAATGGTAAAACAATATGGTAAAAAATAATTTGTTTTTAAACCAATTTGAAATATTTTTCCACCAAATTAAAACAAGTAAAGTCATACTAATTCACGTTAGAAAGATTGGGAAGCATGACAACAATGTAATAAAATGGAAGGTATGTAAAAGGGCACAAATGGTAAAAAATATTAATTAATTCAATCAATCATAATAAATCATGATGGGAAGTATGAAAGAAAAAAAATTAAAATATTGGTCTTAAATTGGTAGTTCAAGCTAGGAAGTATGGAAATTTCAATAAATGGTTGCAATCTTGCATGCACTCAACAAATAATAAGATAAAAAGGTGAAAGAAAAATGAAGTAAGCATAAAACATAATAAATCAAGATATGAAGCATGTAAAATGTCATGTAACTTTATAATTGATTGAATCTTATCTCAAATTTGACACATGTAATTTGGATGGTGACTTGGGTATTAGAAAATTTTGTGACAAGGGCCAGGTCCTATCCATGGTCTTACACTAAAACTTGACAAAGATAACGCCACTACATTTTAATAAATAGAAAGATAGGGTAATAAAATGATGTGGGTAATAAGAAGGGAAAGATATTAATTTTCAAGGATGGTCAAGTCCTATCTAGGGTCTTATAATGCAACTCAAAAATGAAATCCCAATGGAAGTGATCAATAAACAAAATAATAGTTCTCAAGAGGAAATATAAAGGATATAAGGAATTAAAAAGGGAGTGTAAAAATAAATAATTAGGCATCTTAAGAGAGTATATTAGGAGGCAAGAGGCATACTAAGGACATGAGAAGACACTAAGTGACTAGTGGTCATGTATTTACAAAAGAAACCTGTTCATTATAGATACAAAGCTTTATAGGAAAATAAGCATGCTACTAAGATCAACTCATGAAGGTAGATTGGTACGAGTAAAAGTAAAATGGTAATACCTTCTCATGATGTGTTCCTTATTTTTTTGGACCTTTTATAGATCCATCAGTTTACTATGAAGATTGGGTACATGCATGAAAAAGTAGGTAGCACTAAAATATTTTTTTATTCTCCTCTTCTAATTTAATGTCCTACCTCACCCCAAATGACCTCGGCTCTACCATGAGGCCAACTGTGGAGTTTGAGGTTTGACTAGAAGAAGGATATATTCTTTGAATCACATCTTTTAGTGTGATTATACTTTTAATAATATTTTTTTCTTTTGATATCATCGACTTTTATTTAAATGATTTGGATTTTAACATTATTTTAAAGGATTTTTAAGATTACTCCTCCATATGTATTTGGAATGACCAATCATGATAGATATAATGATACACACGAATGTGTTGTAGGCTAAGGATAAAGGAGGCTAAGTAACTAAAGAAAAATATGGACTAGGACACTTAGGCTTGACAATGAACTAACAAGTGATCTCAAGTCTCAACTATGTATATGCTTAGTTTGCATAAAAAGGAAGAAAGGAAAAAGGAGATCCAAATTAGATAGGTAAAAGGAATGTATAATGAGATAAATTATTTGCTAACTGATCACATGGTAGAGGGAAATAATAACCAAGGAGAACATGGTTTGTATAACCAAATCATCATGAAAAATTATCTATGAAAAATAAGGATAAGAAATAAAAACAATCATAAATATATAAGAAAGAGAGTTTTGAGAAAAAATAGAGGGAAAAAGGGAAGTTAATGATAAATAAAAAGTAACCATATATAAATATAAATGATAATATAAGCAAGATATAATACAAGTAAGATCATGATATAAGATAAGAAAACTTTTTACAAAGTGTCAAATGATACAATAATAAAAATAAGATAAGAGCACATGTAAAATATAATAAAAATATTAAATCATCATGCATGTGATCATAAATATTGGTAAATATGTCCACACACATTATCTAATACATCAAATAAGTCTCTATGAAGTTGGATATGCACTGATGCTAAGGTTTCATCAATTTTCAGTGAGTATTGGGAAAATACTTCTTTTCTAATCTCCTCAACTAAAAAATTAGGAATGCTCAAAGGATCATGTTGAGGAAGTAAATTAGGAAAATATGGTCAGAAGAATGCATGGGAGTGGGATCTACTAGAGATGCAAGAATTACCAATGGATAAGGATCCATAGGTGAAGGACTCATGGGTGGATCAAGATCCATAGGCGAGGGAAGGTCTATAGGTGAAGGAATAATAGGTGGAGGCACATAAGGTGGTGAAATTACCATAGGATGGGATGGAACCATTGGATGTGGAGCCATGGGAGAAGAAGTAGAATCCTTATTATGGGAACTACCTATGGTAGGAATAGAAATAGGTCTAGGAATGGTTATAGGATGATCTTTGAGATGTTGTTATAGGATGCGATAATGATCAGTATGATGGGTGCCACATAGATGCCATATACAATATACCTCACCATACTTGGGTATATATTTATGAAATATATTTTATGGAGGTATGGTTTTATCTAATGAATAGGAATAAGGATGGAAAGTATCAATATATTTTCACAATTTATGACAATGGGTGGAAGAATGGTTATCTGTTGCATGGAAGTAATAGATATGATTGTGAGTGGTTTTAGGAAAAAAAACTCATGGAAGGAGGTATAATAGGAGTGTAAGAAGCTAAAGAACACTCATCAACCCGTTTGGTGGAAAAATGAACCATCTTAGGCAATTAAATCAAACCACTACAAAGGGAGGGTGATGATGTGGAAAGAATTAAACTAGGCTCAATAGAAGGAGTGATAGCATCAAAAATAGGGGTAGGCTCAACAACATAGGAGTAGAAACATGATCAATATAGTAAGATTAAGAAAAGGCTAAACTATATCTATCTTTACTGAGGGAGGAGTAGGATATATACAAGTTTTAAGGAGAGTTTTGCTAACCTCAAGGGTAAACTAGCTATAAGGGTTAGGATACTTAGTAAAATGGTAAGGCTCAGTCATAGCACAATCTAGGAGCATAGTCCTATGTGGATCCTTAGAAACTAAAGGTTTTAATGCCATTTATACCCTATAATAAAGGGTAAAAATACAAAAATTAAGAACTACAAGTGAAATAAAATAATGAGATGCATGAGAATACTCAAGTGAAAAAGAATGATAACAAATAATCTCAACACGATAGGCCTATATATGATGCATAAAAATGGATCATCTAATGATTAATCATCATCATAATCTAGGTTATATAGATTATTGACATAGGTAGGGATAACCTTATCATCTAGTGAAGTATGGTGAATAAAATGCCTAGTCTTGGTCAAGACTACAGGAATATCATTGCAAGAATGAGGTTGAAAGGAAGCAATTTACTGTGAGATTAGATGAGGTTAGAAATAATAATTTTTGATATTTAATTTAATATCATTAGGCTCATCATCATCAAAATCTAAGAGATTAAGAGGAATGTTACAAATGAGCTCAAAATTCCCACTATAGCCTCATGTTTAATTGATAGGAAAGTTGAGACACTGAGACTCACAAAATGGAACACTTGCTAAAGGATCAAGAGTAGGAATCTTGAAGACACCATGATCTTATAATTTTTCAAAATTCTAAGGGTTAGTATCACCCTGAATCTTGTAAATGTCTCCAATGAGGGGAATAATACATTGTCAATCAAAGGAAGAAATAGCTCTCATATAATGAGTCCATGACCTACCACTCAAGATGTTATAAGAAAGAGGGAAGTTAAATATTTTCACCTTCACATGGATGGTGATAGGTGGGATGGTAATTGGAAGCCACACACAACCTAGAGGAGGCATTTCCATTCTATCATATCCTTAGTAGGTGTTATGTGTAGACTTGAGATTACATTCATAATATCCAAGAGTCTTAATGAAATCGAGAGAAGTGACACTTGTACTAGAACCCTCATCAATTAATTCTAACTTGACTTGGATATTACCTATTTTAATGCTAATAAATAAGGGAGGATCATCTGAATGAATCATAATCTCATTGATAATCATAGATGCGATAGGAAATCATAAAGAAAGAGAAGTGTCTATATTTTCATTAACATGGATATACATCTCTTCACTTTGCTTTAATATACTATATTCAGATCCAAATAAATCTACCTCCCATCCTAATAGAGGAGAATGAGGGACATTCATCTCGAATAAAATTTTCATGAAGGGTTTCTATGACATGGGCATGTTCTCATGAGATCAAGAAATGGAATTTGGGATGGGAGAGTAGTGACATTCACAATGGGATCCCACTCATCATAGATCATAAGAAGGTTATTAAATATAGGTGTGTAGTGGCTAAGGAGTTCCTTAGAAGGAGGAGTTGAATTAAATTGGAATTTTTTTTATAAGAAGAAGAAAGTTTAGAATAAGGTTATAAAGCTGTGGTGATGAAGAAGTGGTTGGTTCAAGTAGATTTTGAGAATTGGAATAAGAAGTGTTAGTAGAAGCCTAATTATTATTAGTATTGGACTATGATGGAAGAGTGGTATAAATAGAATGGGAAGTGTTATCCAAGGGAGAGTCATAAATTAGATCATCAAAAGTAATTATGTCATCTTGCCTAACTCATTTAAATGAGTTGGAAAAGAATCCTAGATAACATGATATGTCTTATGTGAAGGAGGAATGTAGAGAGGTTGAGGGTCAATGAAATCCACCACCCTTATCATATTAGTCATGATAACAACATTATCTTTAGAAGTGGTTTCAACAAGGCTTTATTAATTATTGGTGGAAAGGGTGGGCTTGCATTGAGTGTCTTGAATTAGTTGATTATTAAGAAGAGGATATTTATAGATAGCTAAGTGACCATTGGTTTGATTCAAGGCTTGAGTTTTGTCATGTGATCTATAGTCCTTGAAATCAATTTCATAAGCTTGTTGATACTTGTGAATGATGGAATCATGATCAAAATTAGGTCCAAGAAGAAAATATATGGCTAAATTACAAATTTTTGTATAGGTCTCATGAGAATGATCCCAACTAGTATGAAACCAAAAAAAATTGTTAAGATCATACTAGGATTTCATAAGATGAGTAGGGTCAAGCTCTTGTAGAAGAGGCCTTGGTATACTCTTAAGAAATTTAGTTGAAGATAGAGGTTTATGAATGTTAATGTTATTTGATGAAGATAAATGAGTATTAGTACATTGTTGAGAAGGGGGAGTTGGTTTTGAAGAAGGGTTAGGAATGGCAGCTTGGATATTATGAGTGGTGTCAGAATAATCTATAACACCATCATTAGTGATATTACAATTTTTTTAATTTATCAAGATATGAGGTCCCATAGAAGGTTCAGGTGGCTCAAATTGATGCATTAGGAAATATTGTCTTAGTTTGGTCAATAGCCTCCTCCAAAGTGTGTGGATAGAGAACACAGATTCAATATTGTAATTTAAGAAATAGAGCATTTGTAAAGAGATGAAAAATATTGTCATTCACCATGTTATGTTCACATTTTTTGATAAAGTTTTCCATATCCTAACAAAGGCTTGAGAAATTTCATTTTCATTTTGTTTTCAATTAATGAAATGGGCCGAAGTGTTTTTAGGAAGATCATTAGTTTGAAAGTATTACACTAAATAATTTAATAAGTATTCCAAACTAGAAATGGAATGATCTTTAAGTTGATTATACCAATCCAAGGCATCACTCGTGAGATTTTTGGCTTGGAGCTTGGTAGCAATAAAGGTGTTTAATTTGACCCAATCCTTGTAAAGATTTCCAAATGTTTTGAGGTGAAGAGTAGGATCGTTTGACCCATTATGAGAAATTATAGGTGTTATAACTCTTATATCAATATTGGTAATTTGAATAGTAAGATGGTCATTTTGGAGATGTTTGATGGTTTTATTGACTAAAGGAGGTTGAGGAATGAGATTGACTTGATAATATTGAAGAGGAGGGGGAAAATTTTTGTTATGTGTGCCCCAAGCCATTAGTTGCAGATGAGATTGAAGATTAAGAAGATGGTTTTACATTCTCATTATTTGATTTGTGTTATGCACTTGAAAGGTATTCATTTGGTTGAGAGTTTGAAACAAAATTTGGAATTAAAATCATTAGAATTTTTATTTGTGTTGGTATTAGTGGCTTGGGTGCCATTATTAGTGTTGATATGAGCCTGAGAAGAATTATGGGAATGTGAAGCACTAGTGGTAAAATTTTCTTATATAGCAAAGATGGACTAGTGAATGGTTGAGAAGAAGAAATGCTGGAAGCATGATTTATTTGGGTAGAAAACGATGAAATAGTGAAAGCATTAAGGATAGTGGATATTATGAAAGACCCACTATATGTAGAACCTACCATGTTAGTTGAGATACTAGGCATGGAGGTAGAAGAGGTTAGAGAAGAAGAGGTCAAGGCATAAGGAGTCAAAATTTAAGGAAGGGGATAAGAATTAAGGTAAGTGTTACCCAAAAATATATTATTGAATATATGATTAGGTCAATGCGGCTATTTTGTTCGACCAATAATCATGAGGTTGCAAATGGTAGAAGGATCCTTTACTCAATGTTGAGGAAATTTAGAAATAAAGAAAAGCATTTTGGGAGTATACTATAACTCAGGTTAATCCTCTAAGAAAAGAGGACGATTATGATAAAAAATGGTATTAGGAGGGGTCCCATAATTAATTGTGTAAGTGGAAATATGAATATTACTAGCATCCAATAGAGGATCCCTACTCTATCTATAGGAGACCCTATTAGGATTGGTAAAGTTCATCATGTATGTTGACAATAACTTAATTCCAACACCCAACATAAAGTCCATGATAAAGGGAAAAGAAGAGAAATAATAAATAAAAGGACAAAGAGGTGACTAAAATAGTATAAGTTTGAATAGGTTGACCTAGAATAGAAATAGGGTATGTAAAATTTTATAGGGTTGACTTGGTTGATCTAGTACAGTGTACAAAAGGCATAAAATATATTGCATTAACTAGTTTGATCCAATACAATAGATGGGAAATCAAATAAACCTAAAAATAGATTGTGGAAATGAAGCAAGATAATTTTGAAAGTAATGAAAAGCAATAAATATTGAAAGGAAATAGATAATCAATTAGATGAATGTTGGCCAATCTAATTGAAGCACACAAAACAAAACCTTGTATTAATGCTAGATAATGCAAGTATTTACATACATAATTAATCAAAGAAAAAGAAATAAAATTGAAAAATAAAGAGATAACTAATTGGTTGTCTTAAATGTTTATTATATTATTAATATATGAGTTTTAATGTGATTGGAAGTTAGCTATAAGCAAGGTAATAAATAACAATCTACGGATGATTTTAGGTAGTTTGGTCTAAAAGGGACTATAATGGAAATGATATAGGCTTGGTATTGTGGCCTACCCCCTCAATTCACACAACATAGAAATGGGGGTGTCAGGTGCTTATATAATATACCATTAACCATGATTTATACTTGACTACAGCATGAAGTTAGCTTCCCCATTGGTTATGAAATTTAAGTAGGTTAGCCTAGGGTAGACAAAATGTTAAAGTGATTATTGTTTTTATGATTTTTCCATGTGTGTATAAAATATAAATAGTGAGAATAAGTCATTAATTAAAAATACCCTAATTAAATTATGTGAGTCATTCTAAACATGCAAGAAATAGCAAAAGAAATGTGTGAGCTAATTACTAGAAAATATGAGGTTAATTCCAAACTAAAACAAGGTATAGTGTTGAAATATATGAAAAAAATATATAATAGGATTGATAGGGTAAAACTTATACTATAGAAGTAAGATCTGAAAATGTATAGGGTTAACAGGGTTGACCTAGTTATTTCAGACAACACAAACAACACAAAACTAGGTCGACAAGGTCAATCCCATTGACTATGCAAGGGAAATTTTAAAGACTAAAAACTATGAATGAAAATATATAAAATAAATAAATAGATATTTAATAATTAACCTTGGTGGATCAAAGATGAAATGAAGAAAGATTGCTAATGAAGAACCTTGAAGTATGCTTGAGAAACCTGCAAACTAGGTTAATAAGATTGATCAAGCTATGCAGGAACTTGATTCAGAGTGTTGATAATGTATAGGGTTGACCTAGTAGGCTAAACTAGATGTTTTAAAGGCTATAAACCTATACTAGGTTGACTAGGTTGACTAGGTTGATTCAGTTGCTTGTTCTTAGAAACTTGTGCACAAAAGTAAAAAACCTAGGTTGATAGAGTCGATCTAGTATGATAAAAATATGAAAAAAATAATGATTAAAAGAATTAAAATAAGTGAAATAAATTATTAAAGGGTTATTTTCATTTTAGGTTCCCTAAAATATAATATGAAGGTGAAACCAAAGTGAATCTAATGTTAATAAGAAAGAAATAAAAATGGAAATTTGAAGATAATCCAACCAATGGCGGGATAGGAATCACATCAGGTTCACTAGAATATATGAAATAAAGAATGCATCATGTCTATAAATTAATCCTAGATCAAATAAAATATATCATACCTACACTTTTGATTGGAATATACTTGTTGAGTAGGAGCACGACCAATATGGGGATCTACTAGACCTAATTAGGGGATCACTTATTGATAGCATATCATGCTAGGAAGGGTTCGAAAGCCTATAGTATAAAAAAATCACACAATAACTCTAATGGAGTCCTAATTTTTAAAACATCCACCTATTTTAATAAAAAGAAATTAAATATAATCTAGTGAACACCAAAGCTTGTGGCACAAATTGGGGGTTAGAAATAATAAAACAACTAAACTAAACATGTATTAGAAGACATATAATTACATCAATGTATAATGAATCCTAATACATGGGAGAAGAATACAAATGGATTATCTATCTACTCTTACAAAGGATAAATAAAGATAGGAATACTTACCTTTGAAGATGAATCTGTCTAGCCTCAATCTCTCCTTGGCCAACGTGATTTGAAAGATATTGATATGGTATGTAAGGATAACCAATATAAATCATCTCTAAGATATACAACCTATATAATCATCTAAAAGACTTCTCCATATGACAATATACATATCTCCAAATAATGTATGGCATCCTAAGATTTATTCCTCAAGTAGAATGGTCAATAATCAAATGTTTATTTGCACTTCTTTGCTCCTAATTCTTATCTTATGAAATGGTGGGAAATTAAATTGTATATATAGGCATATTTTGACCTAAATCATCCTAAAAAATGTCAGTTGTATAGGGTCAACCTAGTGTGTTTTCAAGTATAATTCATTAGGTCTAAGATAGGTTAGCCAAAAGGCTAACAAGCTAAGAAAGTGAAAGTAACCCTAAACTATACTAGGTCAAACCAACTGACTTAGTATAGATAAATGATCAGAAGGGGATTAAGGTAAGAAAAGGATGGATAAGACATGACAATTGAGAGGAATGGGTAGGACTAAGAAGAATAAACTTAGGGTGAATACTTTTAGGAGATGTGTGTAGATGGTAAGTGGAAAAAGTAACAACAATCTTATGAATAAACAATGGTATACCCATCCCTTTTTAGTGTACCCCATAAGTCATGCACTTAGAGAGATTGAGAATTGATAGGTTATTACAAGATACAAAGTGTCAATAATCAAGAAAAGTAAAAAAGATTGTTTATACATAGGTAGGTATGATCTTCTTATCAAAATTTACATGATGAATAGAATGTTGACTTTTAGTTAATACCATAGGTATATCATTGATAGGTGGATGATGGGAACATGGCTTCAAGGATGACAAAAGTTGTGAAATTAGATGAGGAGAGAGATCTAAAGTTTTTATCTTGAGTTCTATTACATTTGTCTCATCATCATCAGAGTCTAAGAGGTTAGGTGGTAAATTGCTAACAAGTTTGAGGTGACCATGATAACCTCAATTAGATTTGATGGGAAAATTGAAATATTGAGATTCTTAAAATAGAACAATCAATAAGAGTTCAAGTGTTGGCATTTTGAATACACCACATTCTTAGAATTGTTTAAAATTCCAAGGATTGGTATTTCCTTGAATTCCATATATAGTACCATTATGGGGAAACTTGACACATTTGTAGGTAGAAGAGGTAATAGCCTTCATGAGATGAGTTTAAGGCTTCTCAAGCAATATATTGTAGGAAAGGGGAAAATTGAATGTTGTGACCTTCACTTGAATAGTGATAGGCAGGATGGCAATAGGGAGACACACATAACCTATAAGAGGCATTTGTATTTGATCTTAACCTTGATATGTGATGCATTTGGATTTATGATTGCACTTGGAATATCCAAGATTTTTAATGAAGTTGAGGGAGGAAAAATAATCACTAAAACCCTCATCTATTAAAGCATGATTGACTTGGATATCACTAATTTGAATTCTTATAAAGAGTGGAGTATCATCCACATGATCTAGAATCTCATCTTGGATCATGGAAGTAATATGGAATTCAAGAGAAAGAGAAGTGTCTATTATTTAATCAATGTGTATATACATCTATTCATAATGTTGTAAGATAATATATTATGAATTAGATAAGGTAGATTCATGTCAAATGAGGGGAGGATGAGGGATATTAATTTTGAATAATAGCTATGTATACACATAATATTTTCAAAATTTTATCAAATACTAATTCTTTATATCTTGTAAGAACCTGTCAAGTCTCAATCTCTCTGAGTGCACACCTTAAGGAGTACACCAAGAAAGGGGTAGGTAAACCATTGTTTCTTCACTTGATTTTTGTCCCTTATTTCCACTTATTACCAATCCAACCAGCTCCTAAAACCATTCCCTAATCTACTACTTTTATTTTTCATAATCATCTATTTTTTTCCCACTTTTTATCCCTTTTTCCTCACTTTATGATAATTTTGATTATTTTTAGTAGTAGGTTGACTGGGTCAACCCACTACTATTTTGGGTAAAATTAATTTAGGGTTTAGGTTGACTCTTGACATTCTTAGCCCATGATAGTGAATTTTTGTCCATAACTATACTAGGTCAACTATGTTAACCATGTCCGCCAAAATGTTTAGAAGGGCTTAGGTTTAAATCCACCTATATATACAAGATCATTTTTCATTATTTTTATATGATAAAGAGTAATTATTCTCATGCACTTATTTATAGTATTCTCTTCCACCATTATACATGAGGAGTCTTAGCTTAGGGTTTTTACTTGGAAAATCTATTCTTGTGGAGATGTCTTAAATACTTTAAAATTTATTAGTGATCCTTATAAACCACAAAAACATCTTGAAAAGCCCCTTTGGCCAAGTTAAAGATTGAGTCTCGATGGGTTCATCTTTCAAGTAATTATTCTCTAGATTTACTCCTCTCTTTAGTAGATAGAAGTAACATAAATATAGGCTTCAAATAATACTACTCTCATGCTTCATGTATTAGGGTCTTACTCATACATAGTTGAATTAAGATTCTCCTATGCTTGTTTATTTGTTTAAAAAACTTCATATTGTCCCACAAGATTTGGTGAGCACTAGATTAGAATTTACATTACTTTTTATTAGTTTAGTGAATATGAAAACATGGGATATAGCTAGGGTTATTGCATGATTATGCTTGATTGGAGGTTTTATAACACTCCCTACCATTGTTTATTGTGGTAAGAGATCCCCTAATTGGGTCTACTAGATCACCATATTGGTCATGGTCATGATTATCTAATGTATCCCCAATTAGAAGTGTAAATATGATCATTCTTCTTTAAGTTAGGATTGATTTATAGATATGATGCATTTATGATTGTATACATTCTAGTGAAGCCAACATGAATCTAACCCTTGCAGGTTTTCTTTCACATTTTTCATTAAATTATCATTTTATTTATTATTTTTCTACACTTTTCATACTATTTTGATAGTGCAAATATAGTTTCTAACTTTTGTACATAGGTTTAACATAGTCACATCAATATGAGTCTATTCTATTTGTACATGTCTTCATCAGATATAGGTTACTAGGTTGATCAGGTTGACAAAATATAGGTTTTCACTTCTAGACAGGATATTAGGTTGACTCTGTCGACACAATACACTTCTAAACATCTATAAAATATACTAGGTCAACACTATTGACATAGTATTCTTTATAGGTTTCAATAAATAGGGAACTATAGAACTCGGTCACCCTAATCGACATAGTTGGTGGAATTTGTAAGTAAAAATCAAGGCACTTCAACAATATTCTCACTTTTGTTTGCATCCTCCAACCAACCAAGGTTTCTTTCTCTCTTTCTTTGTCATTTTTGTTATTCATTATAGTTATATTTTTCATAATTTTTAGTATTTAAAACTTCCTATTTATAACATATTAGGTCAACCCTATTGACCTAGTTCTATATTTTATCTTCTATCTAAAAAACTAGGTCAACATTGTTGACATAGTTCTTAAATAGACCCTTGCTTTAGTAGTAAAATAGCTACACTATCAACTTTATTATGTAATCTTTTTATACAATGGAATTTTAACCAACACTATATTGTGTTTCAAAGTTGGAATTAACACTTATATGCTAGTAATTAGCTCACACTTTAAATTTTAGTTACTTGCATACTTATAATAGATCACATAATATAATTGTGTGGTTTTTTAGTATACCATATAGTTTCATTATATTTCTCTTTCTTGTACACACTACCAAATCACATAACATTAAAATGGATTTAAATAATTGTCTACCTAAGGCCTACCTAATTAGATTTCATCACTAAAGGGGAAGCTAAATTGGTTTTATATCCAAGTATAAACACGTGTTTAATGATATATATTGGCAAATCCCTTGATACCCTTATCGCTATGGTGTGTGAAGTGAGGGGGTAAGCCCTAATACCAATTTAGTACCATTGCCAACATAGATCCCTTTCAACATAAACATACTGAGACCATTCATAGATTGCTTTCTAGTTCCTTATTTATATCTAACTTCCTATCACACTTAAGATCATAATATAATAAACTAACAACATTTAGGTTGAACACTTAGTTAGCATTTACTTTCCAAGTTGACTACTTGCTCTTTGCTTAATTGTATGTTGTATTGTAAAAACTTGCATTCATTAGCATTGGTGTAATTTTATGTTCTATTCCTTAATTGGATCATCATCATTGGCCCAATTTATTATGTTTATTTTGATTCCTTACTTTCAAAAGTACATGACAAATTCTTCATGTTTTATTACTCAGTTGTTTTGTTCAATATAGTATCTCAGAGACTACATATTTCCCCTACCTACAATACTAAGTCAACCCTAACGACATAGTATTCTTTTCTAACCCTCAAGATATAGTACTAAGTTGACCATGTCGACTCTGTATCATTTTTTGCCTATTTTATATCCCAAGTTATAGAACTAGGTCAGTGTTATCGACTACGTATCCCTATTTTCTCAATTTATAGACCCTATTTTTAGTACTAGGTTGAATTAATTCACTCTATACTCTTACTACTTTACCAATATATCTAACTCAATCCTCTATTTTCTTTTCCTTAGAATTTTGTTCATTTCTCTCCAAGTCATCATGAGATCTCGTATCAGAATATTCTTGGACAGCCTAAATCCATTTATATACTATATGAAATGTTCCTTTCTCCCTCTCTTTTCCTCCCAAGAGAACCATCACTCTTGGGGCACCTCTTCCCCTCCTTCATCTATGTCTTGTAACATGGTGAAATCACACCTAAAGATGAATTTGGTGGATATGACTATTTATATATTTATCAAGTCAATTCCCATCTTCAAACCCTTTAAACTAATGTGTGAGCAATTAACACAAACTTAATAAATAATTCCACTAATAATCCATTTTATAATAACCCTCTCTATAATAATAATTTAGGGAGTGTTCCTAAAAACACAAACCCACCTATTGATATGACTCAAATTCTTACATAGAGTCATTAACAAATGAGCATAATAGAAACTTCCAACACCTCTCAAATGATGCAACTAAAAAGTCATTTGATCAATATGGATAATCAACCTTTAACCATCCATCCTCAAGCTAATCCCAATTATATTCCTCTACCTCTTAGATATTCTCTAGTCAATCTTATTCCTCAACCAATAATGAATAAAAAATGCTTCAAACTATTCAAAATTATCATTTATCTCCCTTCTTTGTATCCATTGATATTGGCAACATATCTCCAATTATCAAGTATGATAGGACTAAATACCATACCTCCTTTCTCAAAGGCTGTAGTAATCTTTAAAAAGATTGGATCCAAACTAAAACCTTCACCAAAACTAAACTCTTAGTCAAAACCTTCACTATCAGTTTATTAGAATGGTATAACCAACTTCCACAACATTCCATTTGTCAACTTGATGATCTAGTCAATCCTTTGGTTAAAGAGTTTCAACATAATGATCTTCCCAAAAATTGTCTTAGTGACTTCATCAATGCTAAACAATTCCCACCAAATCAGCTCATGACGTTATCAAATGATGGAAATATTTGGTCCATAAATCTGACCATAACATGATTTATGATAATTTATTTAAACTCTTCATCATTTCTTTGACTCATCTTCAATATAAGGTTTGAAATTTTTCTCCCAAAACACTTAATGTGAATCTCTTGACCAAGCTAAATGTCAAGAATTTCTCATGAAGCAATTCAAACCTAATCCTAAACTTCTTAAAGGATATTTTCAAACATATTCTAATTATATCACTATCAATAATCCTCAGACCAATGTAGGAGTTGCCAAAACTGATATTCCTTCCCCTTATCACACACCACTGATTATATAGCAAATGAAACAATTTTTACCACCCTCTAAACCTTTTACTTATCCTAATAATCCTCCTAAGTGGTATTACACTAATCAATTTTGTTGGTCCCACACTAACATTGGTCACTTTCATGAATCTTATAGAAGGATCACTAAAATTTTTGCTTCTTATATGCTTGGTGATTAATTTAATCATGAATCCATAATCAACCTTCATCATCAAGATTACAATGTTGCTTCTTAGAAACAACAAGTTTTGAAATCTTCTTCTTCTATTAACAAAAAATCATTTTCCACAACTAATAATCAACAAACTACTAAGGATGTTTGTACCATTAATGTTGATTATGGCTTATATTAAAATAATTCTCAATATGTTAACACTGATAAGGTCAATTATCATCATAATTTGGCTCACAAAGACCCTATTACCAAGCTTGAAAATCCATCTTTAGAAGAACAAATTCTCAAATATACTACAACCACTAATATCTATTTGGAATCCCATGAGGAACCAATTCCTCCTTCCAAACCCCCAACCACTTCTATTCTTTAAATATTTACCTCACCTCCTAAACATAATGCTAGTTCTTCCTCTAAACCTCATTAGAACTTTCTTGAAGAACTTAAATCTCTACCTTGAAATATTCCACTTGTGGATTTAGCTCATACTCCCCCTTATAATCATAATTTACTTATGCAACAATTACAAGAAATAAAAGATCCATCTCCTATAGATGAAGAACCATCTTCTAGTAACTACCAATATGCATATCATTGAAACCATTTATCCCTCTTCTAATACTTATATTAAATTTATTGAACAGGACATGATCATTGATTAAATTATTTCTCATATTGATCATATACCACTATTCATTATAATATCCATTAATAATACCCTTGATCATAAAATTTAAGTTGACACAGGCTATAGTATTAATGTGACGTCTTTGTGGCTTATAGAACTTAGTTAAAATAAGGATCATCTCAAAAAAAACCCAACTCACATGTCATGGATTTGATAAGACTAATGAAAATCCACTTGGTTGTATTTGGCTTCCCCTAGCCATCAGACCTACAAATATTCAAACAAATCTTATGGTCCTTGATTTACCCTTATCTTATAACATACTCCTTGGTCATCCATAAAATCATAAAATGAGAGACATTGATTCTTATGGTAGCCAATGCATTAAATTATTACATAACATCAAGTGGTATAAACATGAAGCTGATCTAAACCCTTGGAGTATTCAACTTCATAATACAAAATCTTAGTATCGAATTCCTACCATTCATAAGATCAATAGTGCTCCTCTACCCAAGTTCATCAACATCAATCTTGATTTACAAGTCACTCTTGTTGATTCATATGATGATGAGCCTAATGATTTACAACATACTTTTAATATTACCAAGCTAATCCCTTACATTTTAGAGTGGTTTCCTCCTTGTTTTTTACCTCTAGACTATAGTATTACAATAAATGATGATATTAATATTTTTCCCACTCCATGTAATGCTCAAGATCCTTCTTTACCTGAATAAGCCTTCACATACAATGGTTTTAGTGTGGACAAATTATTTCAATATCCTCTCATCATTTCTCCATGTACATTCAATAATATTAGGATTTCACCTTTTGAAACTCCCCCTAAATCTCAAACATGTACAATTTATTCAACATTGATGATAATTAAATAATGGTCCAAACTTAATATCGAGACTTGGATGTTCAAAATTATCAAAAAAGCTTAGATCAAATCCATAATTTTACCCTAGATGTTGATACCATTTCTATGGATCATGAATTATATCACAAAGGTCATGTGCCTCTTGATAATTATCTACTTCTTGATATTCCTTATGTGGTAGAACAAATCATAACTTCTAAATATATAGAAATTATTGCATCTTATCTACCACCTATAGATCAAATCATTGCATTTGATCCTTCCCCTATCAATGAAACTAATGATACATCAATCCCATTTGATCCATCTACTTCTCTTAGTCCTAAGATTCCATTAGATTCTAAGGCCATCAATGTCCATTAGATACATTCTAAATATTATTGGCATGGAAATAAAATTCTTGATCTCAAAGTAGACATTGAATATTATGGTCCTGTTCCCACCTTGCCTAATGATGAGGTTATTCTTAAAATACTTCATGCCCAAGAACCTCAAATTCCATAGCAACATCATGAATTTGGGAATTTGAAAACCAAAGCCCCTTGTTTCAACAATTTTATTGCTAGCATTGATCTTAAATCTAATCCAATTTCTTATTTACCTAATATACCATACCACTTCCAAGATGATAATTCTATGCTTATCAAATAAACTAATCACATTGAGTATGGTATTCCATCATTTCCTTGACCAATTATAGTTTGTCACAAACTCTTACCTATCAAGTATGATAACTTTAGCTTATTCTTTGATAAATAGAATGAGATATTTGCTTGGTCCTATAAGGACATTCCTAGTATTGACCTATCATTGTGGTACATGACATCATCAATTATCCTAATGCCAAAACTATGCATCAAAAATAACATAAATATCTACCCAAAGTATCCACTTTATGTCATAAGTAAATCTTCAAACTTCTTGATGCTAAATTTATCAAACAAATGGACTATTCTGAATGGGTTTCTAACACGGTTCTTTTTTAGAAAAAGGTCACTATGGGCATTCACATCTGCATTTATTTCCATGATCTTAATCATATTTATCTCAAGGACAACTTCCCTTTACCTTTAATATATGCCATTGTCACTTCCATATCTAGTTATGAAATGTTATATCTTATGGATGGCTTCTCAGACTACAATCAAATTCACATTGCCCTTGAGGACCGATATATGACTACATTCACCACCTATTTCTATGTCAAAATTATCTTTGGCCTTAAAAATGTTAGATCCACCTACCAATGAGAAATTACTAACATCTTTCATTATCTTATCCATAAAATTATTGAAACCTATGTGGATGACCCCATTGCTAAATCCAAAAGTAATGAGACTCATCTTTTTGATCTTGCTATCATATTTGATTATCTTCTTAAATACCAATTTTGAATAAATACTTAAAAATGTGTCTTTGGTGTCACATCTAGAAAATTATTAGGATTACTAGTCTCTCTCCACAACATTGACATTGACCCAACTAATATTAGTACTATCATCAACATGCCCATTCCTCATTCCAATGCAAACATTCACACTTATCTATGAAAAATTAGGGTAATTAGATGATTCATCCCCAAAATGGATTATTGTATCCACTTTATTAATTCTCTTCTTAAGAAAGGTAATGATTTATAATGGATGGATCCTTGTCAAAAATCCTTTGATAATATAAATAATCATTTTTTCACCCACCTATGCTTCATCCTCCTTCAAATGATAAACATTTGATCTTATATACTTCTTCCACACCCATATCATTTTGGGAAATTCTCTTCCTACATGATGATACTAGAAGAGAATATGTTATCTATTACATCATTTGAGGTCTCATTGATTATGAGAAACGTTATACAAAAGTTTAATGTGATTATCTCTCCATATATTTTGCATATAATTTTTTTTCAAATTACATGATTTATCATACCACCTATGTCATCATTCATTTTTACCCCCTTCACCACTTCCTCTATAAAGACTTTCTTCTCAGAGATAGAATTGGTAAATGGATGGTCTTTCTCATGGAATTTGATCTCTGAATTGTCACTCAAAAACTATCAAAAGACAGATCATAATTGATCAACTTGCCACAACTCATGTTCCATATATAATTCACCTTCAAGATAGTCTTCCAAATGACAATATTCTCTATATTAAAGGTCTGAACTAAGTTATTTATCTTGAAGATTACTTTCATAAATCTACTTTTGATCTTGAATCGAGTAATCTTGATGAATACACTATCCTCCCTGATACTTCTAAACCAAAAATAGTTATCAAATAACTTCCTAAAATTTATTTTGACTTGCACAAGGATGCTTGGGCCTTCACATTGATGGTGATAAAATCCTTCAAGGATATGGGGAAGGCTGAATTATTACAAGTCCTCTTGGAAAAATCATCCCTTTAGATTTTTTCTTGACATTTGACATGACTAAAAAAATGGTAGAGTACAAATCTCTAATATTAAGCATGAAAGTTCATCTTGAATTAGATATACAATACCTACATGCCTTAGGTGATTCTTAGCTCATTTGATACCAACTTAATGGTGATTACAAATGTAAAAGTGAAAATCTCATTTATTATCATCAAATTTTAAATACTCTTGCGAAATACTTCATTTATTTCACTATTGAACCTATCCCTCGATATCAAAATTCTATTGATGATTCACTTGCTTACTTATCATCTCTCTTTCATCCCCACCATGTTATTTTTGATCCCACTTTTTTTATATAAATATTAAAATCTCTATCTTCTACCCAACTAAAAGATTAACGTATCTTCCATATTGAGGCTATCACCATTCAATAAATCACATGGTATAAAGACATCATTCAATTTTTGGAATACCAACCTTATCCTCCCAACTTAGACTCCTATGGAAAAAATCAAATTCATAAGTAAGATTTTGAGTATGTATTTATATACAACACCTTTATTATCATAATGTTGAAGGTACCTTTCTCTACTATGTTATGAAAGATGAAGTCCCTCCTCTTCTTAAACAAGCACATGGGGGCATTCATGGTGGCCACTATAGTGGACATGTTATTACCTATAAATGCCTACGTATGGGATAATTTTGGCCTACTCTTGAAAATGATGTGATCAAATTCACTAAAATGTATACTTCTTGAAAAATTCATAATTATCTAATTCATTCACCTCTAGATAAGCTTTAAACTATCAAATAGCCCTATATGTTATCCATATGGGGATTAGATCTCATCGATAAACTACCTCCCTCTCAAGACAAGCATGTATTTATCATCACAACTACCAAATATTTTACCAAAAGGTTTGAGGTAATACCCCTCATTAATGTCACTAGTATCACCATTTCCAAATTTAATTTTAATAAAATAATTTTATACTTTGGTGTTCCCCATATTATCATTTTAGACAATGGTGGTGATTTTAAAAATAAAGATGTCAAACAACTATGTGCTAAATTTAAAATCAATCAAATTTTTTTTACATCTTATCATCTACAATGTAATGGTTAAGCTGAGGCCACAAACAAAATATTTAATGAAATTCTTCAAAACACAATTCATGAAACTTTCATGGATTGACACCTTCATCTCTATCCTACTCTTAAAGCCTATCAGACTAGCATACATACTACCACTGGGGCAATGCCATTCTTTCTAGTCTATGGTTCTAAGTCAGTCCTTCCCTTAGAATTTGAGCTTCACTCCCTTCATGTATCTCTTCATGGTATCATTCCTAATGAATAATTATATGAATCTTCCCTTCATGCCCTTGATCTCCTTGATGAATGTGATCTTTCTTATTTACAATGTAATGACTAATACAAGTCCCATATTACCAAAAAACATAACAAATGTGTTAAAATCCTCACATTTAATGTTGGTGATATTGTCCTTAAATTATATTACACTCATGAAAAATAAGGTAAATATGCCTAAAAATGGTGGGTCCCCTATTTAGTGAAAGATATTCTTGGTCTAAGTACTAATCACCTTCAAACCAATGAAGGCCATGTTTTCAAAGAGCCCAAAAATGTACAATTCCTCAAGAAGTATTTTTCCTAATTATTCCTTATTTTTCATGTTTTCTATATTCTCTCTATCTAAAACTTTTTGTAGGTTACTTACATGGGTATTTCCATATACATTAATTCTCTTTTTACAAACTTAGTCCTTCCTTTTTGGTCTTTTAGTTTCCCTTTTTCTCATGAGTTACATTGTAAAACCATGGATAGGACTTTGTTTTCCTCATGATGTACTATAATCACTTTATTTTCATACTTTTTACACACTTTTTGCACCCCCTTGAATTTTTATTTTTGTGAGTTGTAGTGTAAGACCATGTGTAAGACCTAGCCTTCCTCACAAATACCACATTTTTCCTTACCTCAATTATTTTTCCAATACCCTTTGGTACCCTTGTAGGTTTTTGTTTATGAGTTTTAGTGTAATACCATGGATAGAACCTAGCCTTCCTCATAAAATCACCATCATATTATTCCTTTTCTAGAATGTGTTTTATAATGGTTATGAGTTCTTGATATTTGTTCTCAGCTTTAACTTTTTCTTATTTTGATAGATGAAATTTACACAATAATCTATATTAGCATATTTTACTCCATTTCCCTCATTATTATGATAAGGAATCACACTTTTCTCTCATTGAATCCCTTTTTCACCCTTTGTCACATTTTTTATGATTTTAAGTAATTCGAATTATTTCATGATTCATTCCTCTTGATTTCCTTTCCTTTCACTCCACATTGGATAAAACAAGGTTAAATTCAAGAAATATCTTTTATTTCACCTAACATTACAATACTCTTAGACAACATGTTCTTTTATTTCTCTCTCTTAGCAACTAAGTCCCAAGTATTCAAATGAAAGTCATCTTTAGCACCCAAGTTTGGTTTTACAAATCTATATGGAGAAGGAATATAAAAAACCATCAAGAAAGTTAAAATATAAATTATTTGAAACAAAAGGAAATGATATAAAAAATTAAACATAAAAATATCAAAATTAAATATCACACCAAAATATGTGATTATAAGCACATCTCATATCTCTAATAAAAGCTCAAACTCTATAGTCAGCCTCACAATAAAGCCAAGGTCTATTGGGGTATGGTAGGATAGTAAATTGGAATAAGAGAATTCAATCCATGGTATTACCTAATTTATCATGTAGTAACCAATATTTATAGTATATTGATGGCTTTATAAGGGGTCCTAAAGAATAGGGAACACATTGTGGAAATGTAGGTCTATTTTAATTCTCATGCATATAGCCTTCATGGGACAATCTACATACTTCATTTGTTGACCTAAGACTTGTGTAGCTAAGAGATGTTCTTCATATTCCTTAAGGTCAAAGGTCCTCTTATTTTGACAAATGTAATTTGATTGTCTTGACTTTGATAAATAGTTTTTCTACTTTGGTTTTTCCTTAATTTTACCTTCCACCCATTTCATTTCGCCCCTTGATAGGCAAATTGTGATTCTAAATCTATCTTCCCTCTTCTATATTTTCTTCTTATTCACTTCTTAAAAACATGATATCACTAATTTATTTTAGTTTTATCTACCCTTAGACCAAAACAATATGCTTAATAAATTATGGATTAATTTCTCTACACCATGGCTCTACATTTCTAGACATATGAGTTCATTTCTACTTCCATGAAATTTTTCCATTGTTGACTGAGGTTGGTTTATTACTTATCACTCACCAATGTCATTTTTCCTTTTTATGCACATTTTTCCATTGATGATTGAGTAAGGATCGTTATTTCTCACTGATCAATATTTCTTTACGATTTTTTACCCATCTTTGTTTAAGTAAGGATTGTTATTATTTTCACATTGATGTTTGATTACCATCCTTTTTGACATGTATCTTTGGTTTGACTTATTGAGTCTTCCTTTCTTACTCAAGGTTTACTTGTATGAATTTATTAGTCTTTAATAGCCTTGGTTTTTTGATTACCTGATTTACTCTAAATTTGACTTGGTAATTTGGTCTAACATAACACTTATCACAATTTCTTTCCAAATTTCCATGTATGTCTTGTCCACATAACACTAGTTATTTTGCCTTTACTGTGTTTGATTATTTTTCATATTTAGTTTTATATTCTTGGGTTTATCAAAAGTAGTCTCTACACCCTCCATAATCAAAATTACAAACATAATAGAAATACATCTAATGATAAGTGTAATTCAATGTATGCATTACATTTACTTTTTAGTTATTTCCTTTTCCACCATTTACTTTTCATTATTTTTTATTTAAAATAATACAACTTTGTTTAGCTTCAGCATTGTGTGTTATTATGTACTTTCTCAAAACACCATCCCCTATAGCACCTAAGTGACACATGATGAGATTAAAGTAGGGAATATGTATACACATAATATTTTCAAAAATCTATCAAATACTAATGATTTATATCTTATAGGAACCCATCAAGTCTAAATATCTTTGAGTGCACACCTTAAGGAATGCAGTGAGAAAGGGGTGGGTAGACCATTATTTATTCATAGGATTATTATCCCTTATTACCATTTATTACCAATCCAAATAGGTCCTAAAACCATTACCTGAGCTAATACTCCTCTTTTGCATATCCCTCCAGTATTTTCCCACTTTATATCCCTCTTTTCCTCACCTTAAGCTCCTTCTAGCTATTTTAGTATTAGGTTGACTGGGTGAAACTTGTCCTATTTTGGGTAAAATTCATTTAGGGTCTAGGTCAGCCCTTGGTCGACCTAACTTGCGAATTAGTGAATTTTTATTCATAATTGTACTAGGTTGACTAGATCAACCCTATCAACCAAAACTTGTGAAAGGGTTTAGGGTTAAATCCACATATATATAAAAGATGATTTCATCATTATTTATATGTGATCAAGAGTTACTATTTGCTTTCGCTTCTTTACAATCTTCTCTTCCACCATTATACTTAAGGACTCTTAGCTTAGGGTTTATAATTGGATAATTTAGTCTTGTGGAGAAGTCTTGGATGTTTTGGTATTTCTTAGTAATCCTTACAAACCATAACAACCTCTTTTGAATCCCTTTTGGCCTAGGGAGATTTTGAGTCTTCATGGGTTCATATTTTAGGTAATTATTCTTTAACTTTTCTCCTCTCTTTAGTAGATATAAGTAGCATAAGTATTGGCTTTGAATAATATTACTCTTATTCTTCATGTATTAGTGTCTTACTCATACATAGCTTAATTGAGATTCTCTTATGCATGTTTGTTTGTTTACTAACCTTCATATTGTAACACAAGATTTGGTGAGTACTAAATTAGAATTTAATTTACTTATTAGTTTATTGAATATGAAAATGTAGGACTTAGATAGGGTTATTTCATGATTGTGATTAAATAAAGGTTTTAAAACCCTCCCTAACATCATTTATTATGGTAATAGATCCCCTAATTGGGTCTAGTAGATTCCCATATTTGTCATATTCCTAATTATCTAATATATCCCTAATTAAAAGCATAATTATGATCTACCCTCTCTGAGGTAGGATTGATTTATAGACATGGTGCATTTCTGATTGCATATAAGTTGCATGAGGTAGTTTTGATGATGTAGAGAAGTTTGAATGAGTTCAAGAAAGGTTATTTGAGATTGGACATTAGTAGGTTATATGATATGGTCTAATTCTTCATAACCAATGGGTGGACTATTAGAGATAGGTGCATAATGTTGGAGGATCTCTTGGGAGAAAGGATTATAAATACATTTAAACTTGTGTTGATAAGATGTGGTTGGTTTAGTTTGGGGATAAATAAATTGATTTTCTTTATATTATGGGGTTATTAATTTATGTTTGTCTAGATATATGTTTTAAGAGATGATATTAGAAGTTTGAAGAGTGTTATTGATGGGTGTAGATTTTGGTGGAGTTGTATAAATAGTGTGAGATGTGTTATTTAATGGAGATGTTGGAATTGGTTTTTTTTTAAAAAATAAGATCATCTTGCCCCAACTCTATTAGGTGAAATGGGGAATAATATTACATAACATAGAAAGTTTGGTATGGTTGGTACGTGTGTGTAGGTTGAGAATAAATGAAATTAACTACCCTTAACATATTAGTCATATTTACAACATTTTATTCAAGATTTTGGTCTATAAGGCTTTCAGCATTATTTATGGAAGGAGTAGGCTTGTCATTATTGTCATGATGATTAGGAAGAGGTCTTTATAGATGGCCAAATGAGAATTATCCTGGTTTAAAGCTTGATTTTAATTTTATGTTTCATGAAATTTGAAGGCAATATCATAGGCTTATTAGAATTTATGAATGAGTGAATCATGATCAAAATTTTGGCCAAGGAGGAAATATATAACTAAGTTATGTAATTTCCTACACATCTCATAAGAGTGACCCCAACTTGTATTAAACCAACAAAATTTATTTCGATCATACCATAATTTCATAGGGTGAGTGGGGTTAAGATCTCATGGTAGAGGCCTTAGTAGATCATTTTGGAGTTATAATAAGGATAATGACTTATGAACATTGATACCATTCATAATAGGATTAGGATAAATGGCTTGAATATTATGAATGGTATCATAAGAATAGATGACACAATAATTAGTAGCATGATGATTTTTATTTTTTATGAGCATGTAAGTGCCCATGGGAGGTTATGATGGAGAAAATTGATGCACAAGAAAATCTTGGCATTTGGCTTGATCAAGGGTATCTTAAGTTTGTGGAGAGAGAGAGAGAGAGAGATAATCATTACCTAATATTACAACATGGGATAAATAGCATTAGTGAATAGATGCAAGAGATTATCATATGTCATGTTATGATGAAATTTATTAGACAAGGTCTTCTACCCTTTGATGAAATCTTGTGGAGTTTCAGTTTCAATTTACTTACAATTGATAAAATGAGACAAAGTATTCTTAGGGAAGTCACTAGTTTCAAACTCTTGTACTAGATAGTTAACTAGATCTTCCAAGCTAGAGATAAAATGGGACTTAAGTTGATTATACTAATTTAAATCATCATTATATATGGTTTTATTTAATATTTCGTTAGCAACAAAAGTTTTTAACTTGACCCAATCCTTATAGAGATTACCAAATAGTTTTAAATATAAGGTAGGACTAATTGACCTGTTATAATTAACGGAAGATTTGATACCTCCTATATCTATTTTGGAAATTTTAGGCATAAGTAGTTCATTTTGAAGATGTTTAATCATTTTATTAACAAGGGGTGGTTGGGTAATGAGGTTTCCATTGGAATCCCTAAAGGGGGTGGGAAAATGAAGAGGATTTTAATTTTGCATTCCCCATATAACTTGTTGAGGTTGAGTTTGAAGGTGAATAAGGAGATTCTACATTTTCATCATTTGGTTAGCATTATTATCTTGAAAATAATTTATTTGATTAAGAGTTTATAACAAGATTTTATGGTTTTGAGTGGTACTATGACTAGTTTATGTAGAGTGCGAAGTATTATCATTAGTATTAGTGGCTTGGGTTCCATTGTGAGTAGTGGTATGCATGTTACTAATGGATTGAGTGGCATGGGTAGAAAAGGTGCACTAGTAGCATGATTAGCATGTGTAGTAAAAGATAACCTAATATAAGTATTGACATTAAAATAAAACTAAGCACTAGTGGCATAATTACCATGGTATAAAATGATGCATTAGTGGAGTGATTGAGATGGAAGGGTCTTGGAAAAGGTGCACTAAATGTTGAAGCAACCATTTTAATATATATACCTTGTATGTAGGTTAAGTAAATCAAATAATTAGAGGTCATAGTATGATAAGGAGTTAAAATAGAAGGGAGAGGTTGAGAATAAAATAAGGTATCACCCCCAAATCCATGAGAAAACATTGGGGAAGCTAAATGGGTTTTTTCTATTTCACAACTTATCATGAGATTGTATATAATTAAAGCATATTTTCCCCTATGTTGAGTAAACTCATTAATGAAGAAAAGCATTTTAGGAGTGTAATATAATTCTAGATGATCTTCTAAGGATAAAATAGGGTTTTGAATGGAATTTTAATGAAGAGGAGTCTCGTAATTAGTAGTGTGAGTGGCCATATGAAAACTGATTTCATCTAAATTAGAAACCATAAATGTTTATAGGGAAATTGATTAGGATTGGTAAAGCTAATTATATATTTTTATTTCAAATATGTGTTGTCCTCAAATATGAATTTTATGATGAAAAAAGTTTCTAAAAGGAATGAGACAAAGATAAAATTATAAAATAGGGTATAGAGTTGAACTAGTCGACTGTGTTTTATAACCTAGGGTAGAGAACAAAAAGATAAGGATACATAGTCATGAAAGTTGAATCTGTATTATAGTTAGGAAG